>CM034154.1:687288743-687426243 GCA_019776745.2 Taxus chinensis | reverse complement strand
GTCTCCCTCAAACTCTTATCCCACCCTTAATAAACATATCAAGATAAATAAGAAATATTTCTTACTATCACAAGGTGGGGCACCCAACCCAAAACTCCCTCTAAATACATAACATAAACTCTTGTCCTTCCCTCAATAGATCCCCATTTTATTTCTCCTACACAACATTAAGGCCATTCTATCCTCTAAACCAAAACACACAACATTCATTCATTTACAACCATTTGCACAACAAATAAAAATAAAAATGGATGGGTGAAGTCCCTAACTTTCCATTGCAAGAAATCTCCAATCCAAAAGCACAAGCTCTAAAAATTTCCAAGTCCAATACAAACACAAAACAATATGCCAAGCTCCCAACAATAACTCCAAAACACGCTCCTTCAAAAATGCAAGAGTGAAAATAAAATGTGTAACTCAAAAAAAATCAAAACAACATACATAAATAGAAAAGTGAGGAGAGAGTGGTGATGTGGCTCCATTTAGGATGCCACATCAATTCTCCTCCACTCCACATCATATGGTCAAAAACCAAATCCAAATCTCATAAATTGGTGAGTGAGAATGTGACAAGTTCTTCTTCCACACACAAACCATTAAGCACACTCCAAAGGACAAAGTTAAAAGCTAATGTAAGAAGGTACAGTAATTTCACCTTTTTACCCTCCAAATCACATAATGGGGCCTAATTTTTGCCCCTTACCCCATAAGTATAGTTGGTAGGTAAATTTAAGAGGAGTGGGACAAGCTTAACTTGTCCAACAAGCCTCCATAAACGACCCTTAAGACAAAATCCGAATTTGACATGCAAGGTTGAGTACACAACACCAAAACCAATAAAATCCCTTTCAAATCCATAAAAAAATCAAGGACAATCTACCAAAACTAAAATGCCGCTTAGTCACATCCCAAATTACTTTAATAGACAAGATTAAACAACTTAAATAAGAGCACATTAAATAACAATAATAAAGTAGAACACATTACAATAATAAATCACATACTCACGAAATAATTAAAATGAAAAGGGAAAACAACACATTTACCCATAGTCACATTTGAGGCCACCCCCCAAAGGGGACCTCCTAACAAAATATCAACAATATAAAAACATAATTTTCCAAGGTTATCTGTTGCCAATACCCAAATTTCTTTCATTGTTGGTCTCCTATCCCCTTTTGTTTGTTGTGTTACAATTTCCTGCAAAAATCAAAACAATACCTCTTCGGCATCATGGTCATATCAATGACATCAAAACATTAAAATGCACATATACATATCAATTCACATCATCAATTAACATAGCTAAATTATCACTAAAATCAAGTAATTTCACCAATTGCTTACAATTTCAACATATTTCAATTCTTTCATTTCATCAACAACAATGATATCACAAGACTAGCCAGATCATCTAATAAAATATATATATATATATATATATATATATAGTAGTAACTCTAAATCATCATCAATACTGAAATATCAATCCATGCGTATAATTCACAATATGAGTCACTACATATCTGTAATTGAAATAACTATGATGTCTAACAAAATACTAATCAAATATACTAATGTCCATCTATCATTGTCTATTGATCAAATATGATAGCAATGTCCATAATAAGCAGAATCATAGTAAGATCAATGTCGAAGAGGAGTAGGCACTACAATGATTTTCCTTTCCTTGTATTAGAAGAAGAAGATGGAGTTGGTACTAAATTCTTATGTTTCTTTAAGGCCTTTTCCAATGCCTCAATTCTTAAAAAAACATATAGATTCAAAGTGGTTGGTCTTGTTACAATATGGACAAGGATCATAAACATGTTTTTAAAGAACTTATTTGATTTAGAGGAATTTTTGGACTCGGTAGTGGTAGGAGGCCCAAATTTTGGATTTGATTTCCACTTTCCTTTAGGGATATTTTCCATTAAAGCATGACTTGAGCTAGGTAAGATACAAGTGACTATAAAATTTTTTTTCACTAGATAACCTTTCACAAAAAAAATCAAAGGGTGGCATTTTAAATTCATCTCCCAAGGCATCCATAGTTAAATAGAAAGTGGATGAAAATACATTATATGGACCTTTTAGCTTAGACAGAATAAAAAAATAAACTCTTTTTTCTATTTTTTCTTTCCCACCCACTTTTAACTAAGCTATAATCAACTTAAATCTTGCCAAAAATTCCTTAATTGAAAAAATTTTGATGGAGAGCATGAAGTTAATTCAACATCTAACTACAATATTCTAAAGTCATTGATTTTACTGAACAAATTATCAAAATTTTCCCATACCTCTTTTGGTATCTTCGTGTCAGCAATATGGAACTACATGTTATTGGACAGATTCAGACTGATCAGTCTAAGAGCTTAGTTCTATTTACACACATAAGCATACTTCTCCTGATCTGAGGTGAATGTGGGTACACTGTCTTAAAATACATGCCACAAACCTCTCGACTAGAGTAACTACTACATTTTCGGATCCTAGACATGATAGTTTGTCATATTCAATGGTTCTAAAAAATCATTAAGTGACGATGGAGGTAGAAGCGAGCACTATAGAGAAAAATATTTTTTACTTTTTCAAAAAAATTCGCACTTGCACAAATTTTCCACAACAAATTTAAATGTTCCCCTTAAAAAATGCTATCAAATATTAAATTTCCCACTTAGAATACCCTTTTCCCTTTTTAAAAATTCCTACTATTTAAAAATAAACAAAAAAAATACCCCCTCAAATTATGACACTTATCACTACAAGAATTTGTTGGGAAAGTAGTGGTATTGGAAAAATTGCAAATGAAGAAACAAAGAAGTTGCATAGTTATGTTGAAGGCACCAAGGATGGTGCAGAGGCAACACACAATACAAACGTGAGAAAATGGAGGGACACAGGAAGGTCTGGTGGAAAATGATCCTTGTCTAAATTCCAAAAGTGTTGCGCTATAAAAATTAATAATGTTTTCACTAAAAAATAAAGCAAAACCAACACTAACTAATGGAATAATGTGATTGTTTCCCTTTTATATTTATGTTGGCTACGAGAAGGAACTCACATAGCTAAGAGTAGTGGTGGAAGAAACATGGTCATGTTGACAGGAAGGCCAATCAAGAAAACTCAGTGTAGTAGCACGCCTTATTAAATTTTACAAGATATATGGAATGTGCAGAAATTCCAGGAGAGAGTGTGGAATGATCCTAGAGAAGTGCCCAAAGCTAGAATCATGGTGAATTTTAATCATGCTTTCACCAACATTAATGCCGGATGAAAGAAACTTGAACAAATCACATATGCTTTATAGGAGGATGTCCAATATAGAAAATAAATCATAAATTGGGATTCTTCTACCAACCTTTCTCTAATACCATATAGAAGTGAGAAAATAGATCTATGCAGGACTCCACATATGGTGCCAAGCCATCAATTTTATAATCATAAGCCAAAAACAAAAAAATATTATTACCACACTCCCCTGATTATTAATTAATTACATAGGTGCCTATTAAATAGGATTTACAACCAAATGTTCAAACAAAAATTTGTTTAAACCAATTCTCATGGAGACCAAATTTGTTAAAACAAATAACAAATTTGGTTATTATAATAACAAAATAAAAAAACTTACTAACTAATATGATTTTACCAAAATGTAAACATAATTTGCTATTTTATCAATGTAAAAAGTAAATTATTTAATTATTTACATTAACACCATTGAAAGGGTAGGTGAATTAGTTGTAACCTTTTGATTAAACAAATTTACTCTTGATTCAATTGATTAAAATTTAATAATATATATAAATCTATATATAACATGTATCGTGATATAAGTCTATAACATAAACTTCGTTTTGAGTTGTATTTTTTGTGGTGGCCACGTAATTGTGTCCTAAAAAACATTACCTTCTCCATCACACCCATTAATGTTTAGTGGGGATACATGTCAAAGTGTCCTTTTTATACAAAAGGAATTATAATCCTTAAACTATATAGGATGATTTTAGGCTAGCATACCTACAAGGATAATATCATATAAATATCCCAAATTCCTCTTGGTAAGTGCATATAAGAAGTCTTTTGTGAGTTTTTTTTATCCTTTTATAAAATAAGGAACCTTTGGGTTGTGAATAAACTCACATATAGAATAAGTATAGAATGAAGATATAACAAGGCATTAGGAGGTGACATTATCTCACTCCCCATCAAGGGAAACTCTAAAAGGCTTAGTATTGCTTAAAAATTTTAGAACTTCACAACATAGAGGGAATTTTAAATATATCTGTAACTTGATCATTTGATAAAAATTCTACCATATGATCATCTTATGTAGAGGTGGATATCAATATATACAAATGATCATTTGATTCATAGTTATATATCAACATCTACACACACCATCAGATGTAAATGTGGAGATCAACATCTACACGTGATCATTAAATATAGAGGTGGAGAAATTCACCATTGAGGAAATTTCTTAAATGATCTTCACATCAATATCAATATGCTTCATTCACTGATGCTTAGATATATTGTTCATAAGATCTATACAACTCTAGTTATTACATAGGAGTGGAGAAATTACCTCTTTAAATCCATATGGAGTTATTCCAATAGTTTTTTCAACCACATGGCTTATTAGTTGATTTCCTAGCAATTGTACACTTTGCTTCAGTAGAAAAGATAGACATTGTTGGTTGATAATTGATAATTCAAGTGATATAAACTTGAAAATAGATCCATCTATAGATTTTTATTTATAAAAACATGGTTAGAATCATAATTCCATACAAATAAGAAGAATTTGAAATGAGATTGAGAAACAAATATAAATTTCTAATCCAAGGATAATAGATCAGGATAGTATCCTAAATTTATATGTGATTAGTATGTTAAGACAAATAATAAATACAATCCGTATTGGACATATCGAACAAAAACATGAAGGTTATCCCCAATTTCCATTTTATGTGCATACAATATCATTATCATGTACAAATTTACTCTAATGTAGACTATCTAATATGAAAATGCTTTCTACGAAGATTGAATTCCTAAATATCATCAAAAAATGTATGCACTATTATAATATCATCTAGTGATATTTTATGCTCATACACAATGGTGTGTCTACATATCCATTTTAATATCTTCTCAAAATATCTATAACAAGTTTTGGTCAGAGCTATAAAACTTTAAAAATTTATCATATTAGTACTCATAGGGAGTTATTTTGGAAATCAAACTAGTAATTTATTGTATCTTTTATCTAGTTTATGTAGCATTTTATACTCATTTTTTATAAATGTTGTAGAAAGAATAGGTTATTTTCTTACTACTTCAAAGGATAGCTCATGTACCAAAACTCACAAAATATCCAAATGTAGAACTTCTTCATACAACATTACCAACATGTTTAACATGAAAATAACTTAATATCTTTATCAAGATTCGAGCTCTATTTATTTTGGATGAATATTGAATTTCTTCACAAAATATATAAATTTGAGCTTTGCATAATATATTTCATTCTAGAATATTTCAATAATACATGATGTCATTAATTAGATCCAATTTGCATATGAGAATGTCATGTCCCTTTTCTCCAAATTAATAACATAATTGGAGCTGTGGGAAATTATTCTCCATGTAATGAAAAGAGAAAAGCAAAAAAAAGACTTATAACCAGTCTTTTATTATTTTACGATGTTTTTAGTGAAGTTGAACTCAAGTATATGGGTCGGCCAAGACAGAATTAAAAAAAAAAGAACATGCAAGGAGGAAGTCTACAATAGGATTCCTAGTATTTTTATATATGTCTTTTAATAAATAATTATAGAGTGTATGGGTCGGCCATTGTGGAGAAAAAGTAACATGAAAGGTCATGAGGCATATGAAAGGTTGTGTCCAGGGATAATTTTAGTGGCGAATATTCATAATATAGTGAAATTTTCATTTTAAGAAAATTTGAAAAGGTGAATTTTTCGGAGCAAGTTAGTGTCCTGTTCACCTAAAATTTACAGTATATTTTTTTAGGGGTCACCTTTGCCTACATTTGAAAACATCTCCTATAAAAACCTAGGTGATTCACTGGGTATTATACTACCACTAGTACCTTACCAATACCGTGAACTTGCATACTCTAAGCACCAAAGCACAATACATTTTTTTTCTTGTTTAGTAGTTTGTAGTCAAGCAATAGGTGTTATTTGTTGACGTGTGACTCATAATATTTGCTGATGCGCAATAAAGGTTTTCTGTGGGCAGGCGATAAGAGGATCTTGATGACATACAATAAGGGTTTGGGGGTTGACGCCTGACACTGATCTTGTTGATGCATGAATTTATTATTGTTAATACACGATAGCTTTTTTCTCTAAGTGTGACAACGATATTTTTTGATGCATGACTTATTGCATTTGCTGACACATGACAAAAAAATTTGTGGATAGGCTACAAGGAGATATTGCTGACGAGTGACAAGGGTTTATTTGTTGATGCCCGACACTGCTCTTTTTGACACATGACTGAAACTGTAATTTTGTTGACGCATGACTATGTTTTCTCTGATGCACGAAAATTATATAAATTGACACGCAATTGATTGTATTTGTTGACACATGACTCATTTGATGCCTGAAAAGGAGACTCAAGTCTCAATTGATGCCTAACCCAACTATAATTGATGCATGACACTTATCTTGTTGACACATGACACAATCCTTCTCGTACACACGACACAGTCCTTATTTGTTTACGTGCAACAAAGTTACTGTTGAAGAACGACGTTGTTGTTGTTGATGCATGAATCAGATCTGCCAACATATGACAAAGTTTTAACTTATCCATTCAGAATAATGGAAGGTGCTAGTGCTCAGAATGAGAAGACCCATTACTAAGAAATATCAGAAGTCCATTTTCAAGTATTTTCGAAACTTTGTTGGTACAGATACCTCAACCACCAGCACCCATATAGTTTCCACTAAAATGAATCAAAGTATAGACTATGTGGAAGGTAATATTGAGGTGGACATGCATTCTACACAGTATCAACCAAATGACACCTATGATAATACCATGTCAGATCTTGAAGATATACCTGTTGTGATGCCAGATCCTGAAGATATTCTTCTTGTTGGGGTGAAACCAGGAGTGCATCAAGATATCACACATACAAATACTCAGCAAAATGGAACATAAAAATAAAATTCAAATTATGGCTCACGAAAGAGGAAACTAGGTGATTGTGATAATGTTGAAAATTATACTAAAAAAATCAAATATTGAAAATGAATAAGAATATGTGGATAATTGGGAGGACATACAAGTTTAATTGGGCTACCAAATTTCTATTTATCAAACATGTACAACCATCTAATTTAGAAGAGGTCCCATCTAAATGTACATGTACAATATGTACGTGGAAATTGGGAAAGCAACAAAAAATGCAACTAAAGCTGGACACTATAGAAAAACATTGTGGAAAACAATAGTTGACTTTAACGGGGGAGGATGGCCAGAAAATCAAAACAAAAAGGTGGAACACTGAAAAAGAATGCATGCATGTTAAATACGCAACAAAGTATGAAGAAGAGAAGAAAAAATGTAGACATCTCGTGGAAAGGGAGGAATGATCACATCGCAAATTGGTAAGATGAATCAATCAAATCTGCATGAAAAACTCATACAGTTCTTTACTTTATTTCACATACTAAAGAAAGGAAGACCGATTTTGGATTTCCTTGATTTCAAAGTTTTGTATCAGTATAATGGAATGCACAATGTTCCTCGGTCTCATTGGTCTGACATTAGCACATGGGAAATGGAAAAATGCATTTCATTGATAGAGAAGGAAGATTTGAAGGAGAATGTAAAAGAAGCAAAGTTGTCTCTCTTTCAATTGATGAAGTGACAACAGTGAAAAACATTACATGGGTATGTATCCACATCTATACTTTATAAAATCATATAAGGACACCTCATCTGCTAGGTGTTATGAAAATGGTTGAAAACTATAATGCCAAAAACCTACATAAAATTGTTGTTTCTCATTTGAAAGATATTGTTGGAATGACTGATTATGAAATTTCTATGAAGTTAGTATACATTGGAGTAGATAGTGCATCAGTCATGTAGGGTTTCCGAACAGGGTTGTGTGTTAGATTACAAACAAGAGTGGCCCCTTATATGCTAGCAATTTAATGTATGGCTCATAAAATGAATTTAGCGTATAAAATGGTACGCAACTATGAAAATGTTTCTAAATTAGAAGACCTTATAAGATAACTTCATGCCTATACGGCAAGCAAACCAAAGTGATTTCTTGAGTTCCTGAAATTTGTAATTGGAATTATAGATGGAAAAAAACTTTTGAATGATGTTGAGATGAGATGGATTTCTTTGTATGAACATGCATGCAGAGTTCGTGAGGAGTATCCTTCGTTGGTTGGTTTCATGTACAAATATCGTCATGAAGTTAACAGGGCGAGAGACTTTCTATTCAGTTTAAATAATTTGGAGACATTTCTTACATTGGTTTGTATTCTTGCAATGTTGTAGGAGATCAATACACTGATGAAGCATGCAAAGGGGAGATTAATATATATTGTGGATTTTATACGGATGAGAAAAATGGTATGTCAAAGTCTTGATAGCTTGTATTGTTCCCAAGATAGTTTTGATACACATGTTTTTGAGAATTGGAAAGATTTATTATATCTTAAGAATCCCAATAACTATTTGAGATTTAATATCCATGATCACCTTTGCATCAATGTTAATGGGAGGGACATACCACTGCACATTTTGCAAAAATGTCAAGATATTATAGGATCGGAAAGTGAAGATGTTCCTGTGATACATAATCTCTTTGATTCTGTTACAGTTGAAACAAGAATAAAGCTTTAAAAAAATTTAGAATCCTTATCATCAGAAATTAGAGAATGTTTCTCCAAAGATAAAATTCTTGAAGCAATGGGTGTGATGAATCCTAATTTTTGGAATACTGAAGGTGCTCGTGCAGACTCTATAAGAAAGCATTTCGATAAATCCATGGGTACAATAATGGAACATTTCACAAAGACTTCAGAGGTCAAGGGTATGGAAATCAAAGGTATACTAAATGTTGATTTATTAAAGTCTCAATCAACAAATTTTGCAACAACAATGAGGAACCAATATAAAAATTTAGACGAACCTTCTAAGAGTGGTGCTAGTACAAGGGTCTGGAGAGGAACAAATGAAAGTATTGTATTACAAGAAGACATCAGTGAATATTTTAGATTATATGAGTTATGCCAAACAATGATTTTGGGGTCTATGGAGGACGAAATGGTTTTCAGTGCTTTATCATTTATAAAATCAAAACTGAGAAACAGGTTGGATAAAAATATGGAAAGTTGCATGAGTTGTTATGTTTCTCACTACTCCATGGAAACCTTTCCTTTCAATAGAGCAATTGCGCATTAGAATTCCCTTTCGAAAAGAATAGGTGTAAATAATATAGCTATAAGTACAACTATTCCCAACGATGAGACTAGAATTAGTGCATTGTCACCCTCTACAAAAGAGTACATCAAATTTGAAGAAGCTATTGATAATGGATTGTTTCAGCTTTAAATAGGTATCTCCTTGACCTTAATTTTATTGTTTATCACCTTACATTTTAACTGTGTTTATTTATTCAATTTCATATTAACTCTACAAATGCAAATATTGACTGAGGAGGCTTTTTATCATATTTTGTTTCAGCTCTTGTTATGCCTGTCATGCATTTCTTTCTTTAAAATGTCAGGAAATATCTAGTAGTGCTCACTTTATTTAAGTTTGATATTATGAGACGTTAGAATAAAGTCAAGTATGAGATCTAATTAGTTATTGTTGGATTTGTTGAATACCAATTTCTAGTGGTTGAAACCACTCACGTTTGATAGAATAGGAGGTTGAGGAATCACTAGGGATTTACAAGGCCTTCAAAGTGGTTGATTTGCCATGTTATAGGAAACCAAAAGCCTATCTATACTGTAATGCAGTTAAATGAATAGATTGTCCTGCATGAATTCACCAGAGATGAAGAGGATTATCAGTATGAATTTTCTTTAAGTATTTCTGTGTTAAACTTCCTTAATACATCTGAACTAAATATTTACATAAAAAAAACCTTTTTTCCAAGAATTGAAAACGTGCATCGACACCTTTCCGAGTTTATAGCTCTCACTTCTTTTTACTCATAATGTCCTATTGTCAACTCACCCATCTATGAACTATTAATCCATCTTTCAGATATTAAAAATGCATTAAATCGAAGAATCTGGTCCGTAGTGTCACACTATGAAGGATGATTTCTCATTTTCGTTATGTATGCTTCATCCCACCTTCCATTCTCAGACAGACTACCTACAGGTAGTCCTCTAAACCTTATCCAGCTGACAAGGCTTGATTTTTTACAATTAGTGTCTTAATTCTACAGCATAGATGGACAAGAAGAGGCCACGACTAAAGTGTACAAAATATTTTGGGACTGAAATCACACATTCGCCCTAAATCCTACAAGTAGAGCAGAGTGAACATTGATGCTGACAAAAATATGTATTGATCAGTAGCTAGATTCCAACATTTTCTTAACACAGAAATATGCATTGCCATGCCTACCACAACCATGCCCTTGAAGCTGAATCTGGGTGCCAAATAAGGCATTCTGAGGATGAAGCCTTCATCTCTGTGTGTTAGGGTTATCATATCAATTGATTCAGCGGCCAAGTAAAGTAGCCTACCCCTTGTGATGAGCCTGAGCCATACCAGGGAAAAAAAACTCAGTGACATTGGGTGGTAATAATGACAAATATTGTTCAAGATCATTAATCTATGACTAGGTTGAATGTTAACACCCAAATGTCCTCAAAGATCCGTAAGTTCTGTCGAAGTACTTCTTCAAGTCACAGTAACCAAAGGAAAATCCATATGGGAAACCATTGTCTTTTCCTGCACATTATTCACAGTAAATGAAACTGAGACCTAATAATGCCTAACAGCATTCTGGTAAATGAGTATAAATAAGAGCAAAAAGTTTACTTGAGTGTAACTGTATGTTAGAAGAATATCACATACCGCACAAAGTTTATAAGAAAGGAAGCTTAGTGAGGGTGCAAAAACAAAGGATAAACAATGATCCCCTCAATTTTAGAGTTAGTTGACTAGTTGCATGATTGAATGATAACCTGGTTGGTCGACCAATGTCATTCGAAAAACCTGGGTCGATGATTGTTCCCATCGACATATAACCTGTTCGCAATTTTCGTCATTTTTTAGAAACGTGGTATAAGCACATAAATGCAATGATTATATATATATGGAGGTTCCTGAATGAATTATATTCATCACTGATTATACCACTATTACTTCAAATCTTCTTTGGGCCAAACTAGCTTTTGTATACCATATGGGCCCAGCCAAAAGTCGTTTTCGACATCTAGGTTTATTTGTGCCTTTTTCTATGTGAAGATGTCTAGGTTTTGAGAATGTTGAACTATTTTCGCATAATCAATGTTCTTCCTTATCGTTTCTTGGTAAGGCTGTAGCACTTAGAGGGCGATTCTCGACTCCTTTTCTATCTCCACATTTGCCCTTCGGGGCATAAACGTGATGGGATCCACGATTGCGTTATAGCTGTCAGTTTCGAAAGGGCTACTCCCAAAGTGTATGGCTTCTAGGAGTGAAAATATTTAACGAAGTTGGGCCTTGTGCCAGGAAAAGGAGAATCATCTAAACTAGTCATTCAAAGATGCTTTGCGATGGTAAATCGAGAATTCAAGATGGGTCAGGTAAGTAACTCTGCATAAGAGACCCCAGATTGATGCCCAAATGTTGATCCTCAGAAGGCCTTCGATGTAAAATTTTAAGGATGCATGAAAGCAACAGATGGATTGCCAATAGCTCAATGCGACTTCAAAAATTTGATGTGCATAGGATGGGATAACGATGGATTATCACTTCGAGTCAAAGTTTGATTGTTTAAAAAGAGTTTCTACTAGATCCTTTCTGCCCTTCATTGGCCGCTTTCAAAGATTAGGGACCAGGAAGTTTCTGAGCACACATTAAAGGTGAGTTTACGAATCTCGGTTTATCCAAGTATGGATACTTTCTAGATATTATCCGCCTTAGCAAAAGATAGAGAATTCATCTTCCAACGGGCGGCCATAAGGTTTTTTGGTGAAGGGTGGGCCTTTCTTATGAAACCTTGGCACCCGATGTTATAAGGCAAATGAAGAACTTCCGTCATGTAGCTACACTGTATGGAGCGAGGCTTGTTTTGACTACCTGCGGAATACTGGAATTTTAACAGATGTCTTCACATACGCATTGGCAACACTCTTGGCACAATATATGATGATGGAAGTGCTCTCACCGAATCATAGCACCCCTGTGCATATACCTGAACTCACAGTGTGATTGGATAACATGGGTACTATCTCCAAGTTGTGGGACTTGCTACTTGAGATAGACCTCCAGAGAAAGCTGGTTCTTGCTCCTAAACTACCTGCCACAATCTACTCTAATGCAGGATAAGCTAACTGTTCTAATCTAAATTTCCAAGGGACCAGGGAAAGAGAATACATAAAATGAAAGCCTACACTAAAGCGGTGATACACCAGAAAAGGAGGATGTGAGAGTAGTCTCCAAATGTGTGAAATACAAAGGCAAAGTGCACACTAGAAGAGGTGATGACAGTTCTCCATAATCTAGCAAAATGCATTCACAGCAGTATTCCAAGCACACACAATGATAATGAATTCCTGCAAGAACATAATAATAGACACAATATTCTTGTGGAAAGATAAAAGGGCAAGAAGAATGCAAGAAAACACAGCAGGGGAAGATACATCCACAAACTTGTATTTTATTGCTTCTTGGTACGCACAGTTCAGTCTATTACAAGATAAGGGCCTGGATCACCATGCAAGGAGTCCACTACAAGGGCCTGCAACACACTGGCTTCACAAAGCAATTTTGGCAGAGCTTTGCTACCCAAAAACTCTCTCTTTTACAATGAGCCCAACACTCCAATTTATAGAAAAAAATGAGAAGGAAAAGAGAAGGGAAAAATGGAAATCCCGAAATCTGTCCTTCAACCACCTGTAAGAGGCATTAAATTGAGTGAAATGGTTATACATTACTTGCAAAAGGCTCCCCATACTGTCCCATGTGCTGCAGCAAAGAAAGGATGATGACCATGCCTCTTAATTGCACTCCCAGCTACCAAATAAAACACTGTTCTGAACCCGGCCACGTTTTCTTAAAAATCTCAATCAATATCTGATCAAATCTGGAATTTCTTGATTGCTGTGCATCGGGCTCGGAACCACAATTTCAACGGTACCAATTTTGTGCGATTTCGTTGACAAATGCAAAAGTTATGGCCTTCTGAGTGCGGGCAGCTATTTTGGGTCTGGCAGGCGTTTTCTGTCATTTGACGGGAATGAGCATTAACTGACTGGAGCCGAATATGTTTCTTTTATTTAAATATATCTATCCTCATTAAAATTAAGAAATCCAATTTTTGTGGCGTAGAGGACGTCGTGCTCATTCTAGAAAGTCCAATTTTGTGAAAATCGGAGCTTGGAGTCAAAACTTATGGCCATTTGAAGTTCCACGGGTCAAATGTTGACTTTTCTTCCTCTGCCTGTCGGGCGCTTCGGCTTTTCGCGTCCCCACGCGTCCCTCTGTCCTGGATGTAGCACAGTGCTGAAATTTCCCATGTTTCGGCCAAACCGGCCGGTTCGCGTACTCGCGGCCCAGATGTCCTCATTGTCCCGCTTGTCCCAGACTGTTTGGGACAAATTCTTCCCGATTCACCCGGTTCGGCCGGTTCGCGTCCTTTTGTCCCGCGCTGTCCCGATGACTGAAAGTTCTCATTTCGGCCGATCTGGCCGGTTCGCGTACTTCACGTACCTTCGGCCCAACTATTCCGGGCTGCCTTGACTCATTTCGGCCGACTCCAGTCCGGTCCGCGTACTAACTGTCCCAAATGGTCCCGGACTGCCTGTTTCAACAGTTAGTCAATTTTTTCAACTTTTCGGCCAGTTCGGATTTCCACGTCCCGCGCGTCCCTTTGTCCCAAATGTCCCAAATGTTGCGCGGACCGCCCTGGCGGCCTTTCGGCCGGTTCGCGCCCAGATGTCCCTCACTGTCCCAAGGACTGTTGCCTGGACTAGGACTTAGCCATTTTTTCGTGATTTATCCTGGCCCGAGCCTGTTTTTTTTTGCAATTTTTTCACATTTTCTCAGAACTTGCTCTCTTCTACTTGGACAGGGGAGTTAGAAAAAATCTGAGGGGACCCTAGAAACATGACTTTTTGCCTTGAATCAATATAATTGCCTGGGACTTGAGAATTTAATGCATGTTATCAAAATTTACCCTGGGGGATGAATTTTGGATAACAATAATTATTTATTTTACGCCCATACCAAAAGGGTTTTGTTAGGCTTAAATGTGGTGTCCTTAACATTGTGAGTTAGTTCCCTTAGAAATAACGGGTCACTCAAAGAGGGAAATACAAATAACCAAACACCCAAAACATATCCCTTAGACCCAAGGAATAATTTTACACTCTCATAACCAAACACTAAGTATTCGCAAAACAACCATGACTGTGTGTGGTGTGTCCAAAATGACCAACTCATACCCAAGAAAATAACACCCAGAAATTCCTCATAGCATCTAATTCATCAAGGTCATGAAATTAAACCTAGAACACACGTACCCCATCACAATAATCATATTATAAAATCTTGCACCCTCAAAGGGTGTTCTAAGACGTTAAGTGGGTTATTAAGACCCACTTCTCTTTTTCTACAATCTAGCCAAAATGGATATAAAAAAGGCCTGCCAAACAAGTACCCACTACCTAATTGGTAAAGCAAACACATCCAACCAATTATCTATTATATAGGGAGTAAAACAAAACATACAGAACCTAAAACCAATGAATGAATCTCAAACTAGAAGCACCTTCTCAAGGCCAACTATTAGAGTTTTTGTTATTGCATTTTAGCATATTTTTAGTGAAATTGGTTATGAAAAGGGTTTCAAAATAAGTGATCCCAACTCAACAAATATTTCTATCAACTCTCATATATTACCCTATATATAGATAATCAAATGCAACTTACAAATTATAATTATGATAACCAAAAATCTAGTTAGATCAGGGGATCATTTCTGAAAGTTCCCTAAACATCCCTAAATGGTGTCAGTGTAGAAGATCATCTCGAGAGCTTTCCAACGACTGTGAGAACGCGACAAACGGACATCGGGAGCTCTAGATATGTTCGGTCAAAGTTCAGTCAACAGGAAAGTCAACTATGGTCAACTGGTCAATATTGGACCAATTGCACTGCGACACGTGGCAAAAGGCAAAAGGGAGTTGTTTAGTTGGTTTTTGATCACCGGTCTTCGACGAGGTCGTAAAAATGGTGCGTGGGAACAAGAGGCTCAACTTTTATAACGGAGGGGAGCCCGGCCGCCGTGTGGACTAATTGGTCTTCACCGACGTGGTGGGTCCACAAGCCACCACGTGGCTTGCCACCACGAGTTCGATCTTCTAATTGCAACTCGACAAGTGGGGCCATGTCGTTCGAATTACACATCATCGAATGGATCAAATTCTATTCATTGAGTGGGACCACGTATAAACAAGCGGAGTCAATAGACCGCATTTACCAATTCAAGCATGCACGTGAAGCGGTCAACACCCCCAGCCTTACCAATTTATGCGACCCATTTATTAGCCAAAGCAGCCACGTACCACCCATGCAATCAAATGTGGAGCGGTGGAGGGGCCTAAGCCCATGCGTGGAGGAGTCCACGTAAGGTAAGGGATAATCAAAGGTTTAAAAACCTTTGAAGATTTCTAATGCCGCCCCATGTGGGATAAACCCACATAAATTGTTGACCGCTCCATATGGGATTAAATCCCCCTAAATATGCACGGGTAAGGCTAACGTTAAAAATAGCCTTAGGATTATATGTAATCCCATCAACTATGCTACGGGATTAGGCTAATATTAGCCTATGGATAATATGCAAGTGCATTATTTTTGGGCCCTAAAAATGTATAAATAGGGAACCCGTTTCATTGTATTGGACACACATTACACACACAAACTTGGAGAGAAGCTCATTCCTAGAGCGCTGGAGGTGAAGTCCGAGCCAAGAGGAGAATGAGAAATTGTTGTGTGAAGACCTAAATTATTTAGGCATTGTATATTTTTATATTATTGACCTATTATTTGTTAGGCAATAATAAATTAAATATTTGTGGCTAGGAGTTATTCAAACTACCTAGTCGGCCCATAGCGCCACACCAATTACTTGCAAATCCTGGATTGTCGACCAGAGTGCTAGCTTCGCATTGTTTGCGTCGGGAAGGCCGATCACAGCCGAAGGAGATTGTGCATCAAGAAGGTGGAAGTCGGGTGCTATTTTTCACCCTTGTCATCCGAAGGTTTGGTGTACTGATAGGCAAGTAAAATTCCATTAGGTTTTCTTGTGAAAGTACTATTGTAACTTACAAGTTTTGACTAGTGGAACGGTTCGACCACGAACCCGGAGACGTAGGCAATTGCCGAACTCCGTAATCAATCTGTGTGCAATTGTCATTTTTGTCTTGCATTATTTTAAAATTGATTACTTAAAAGGAGTAAATTATCGGCAAATAATTAAAGCCTATAAGGGTCCGAGATCAGGTAGTAATAATCTGATTATTTTCGGATCAAGTTTGGTATCAGAGCTGGTTTAGCTCCATATTTGTTTTTCAGTAAATCTGATTAACAAAGTGATTGCTTCAAGATTGGTGCAGTTGGTTCAGTTTGTGTGAACAGGGTACAAGTGCACTATGGGCAAGATGTCTAAACAGGCAAAGCTCGAAGAGATTGAAGCTTATAATCACCAGATCCAGGAAGAGAACTCTCTCCTGCGATCCATGTATTCCTCCTTGGAAGAGGAGAATGCTCGTTTAAAATTGGAACTACAAACCAAGGATGAGCTCTTGGCAAGGTTGCAATGTGGTGATCAGAGGAAGGAAATACCTTCAACTTCAGATGCAGAGGCCATGGCAGATGATTGCACTGTAAGTTGTTCACCACGGGAATCTTCTTCTTCCTCCCATTCGGTTTTGGATTCAGGTAATGAAGTCTTTGGTTTGTTTGAAAAGCATACTAGAGGCATTGGATCCAAGTTACTAGATAAAATGGGATTTGATGGAAGAGGCCTTGGTAAAAATGGCCAAGGTATTGCTAACCCAATACAGGTCGAGGATCGTCCTCATTTTACAGGTTTGGGTTATCCTAGTGTGGGAATGGAAATTGGAGAATGCTCCAAGAACGCTGACGGGAGACAAGCTTCCGAAAGCAAAGTGATTACCCCACTAGTCCTGCAAGAAGATTCTGAGCAGGAAAGTTGTGCTTCGTCGTCACAGGCAGGATGTGGTAAGAGAAATCAGCGAAGAGGTAATGAGATTCCACCTCCAGTTTCTTACCATAATCATAAGCACAATAAAACTTCTGATCCACTTTTTCAGCTTAAGAAGTATGGTTATGATTTTCAGAAGATGTGGAATTCTTTTCCATGTACTTTTTGTGGATTGCATAATCATTCAGTGGCCAGATGCTGGAAGAGAAGGACACTGATGAAGAAGTTGGTGCCGTTCGTCAGGAACACGGCAAATCAGAAAGACCAATCTCGTCATGCAGAGTCGAGAAATGGCAGAAAGAGTTCCTCATCCCAGAAGAAGGAGATTAAGAGGAATTTTTGTGCTCATTGCCAAAGGAATGGGCATCGGGTGGAAAATTGCTGGAAACTGCATCCATCTCGCCATCAGAGTAATGGCAAGCCAAAGATGGAATGGAGGCCTATTGCAAAGGCAGAAGAAGTTTCTACTCCACCACCAGTTGACAAGTCAACCCAGGACCAGGTAATACCTGAAAGTGAAAGTCCTTTAAAATGGGTAAGTCAACAATTTTTCAATTATATATTGCATAATTCAGATTGATGAATCGTATGCAGTATTAAGTTTGGAGATCAGATTTTGTGAGAAAATGCTGAGAGAAAGGTTTACAATACTCAGTGGATTTTCTTACTTAGAAAATTTGATTAATGCTCCAAATATATCTCCTAATCAGCGTGTGAGTACCTGTTACAGCTTGGATACAGGATTTGACTCATATAAAGCTTGGAGATTGATCTGCCATTTGTGCAGTATTCAGAGTTCAGGCATTGTGACAGAGATCAGCTCGGAACTTCATTCTGTGTAGAGGCATTGTGACCGTGCAGCAGAATGGTAGCTGAATCACCATTGGCATTGACGTCAGGTCGGAACTTCATTCTGTGTAGAGGCATTGCGACCGTGCAGCAGAATGGTACCTGATATTAGTATGTCAACAAGAGAGCTCTCAAAGGATTAGCTCGGAACGTCATTCGGTGTCAAGGCATTGCGACCACACATACGAATGGTAGCTGATCAACAGACTTAGCATCATGCATTGGAGGCTCGAGGTCTTGAAAGAGGCTTAGCATCATGCATCGGAGGCGTTGAGGTCTACAGAGACTTAGCATCATGCATTGGAGGCTCGAGGTCTTGAAAAAGGCTTAGCATCATGTATCGGAGGCGTTGAGGTCTACAACAGACTTAGCATCATGCATTGGAGGCTCGAGGTCTTGAAAGAGGCTTAGCATCATGCATCGGAGGCATTGAGGTCTGTAACAGACTTAGCATCGTGCATCGGAGGCTCGAGGTCTTGAAAGAGGCTTAGCATCATGCATCAGGCGTTGAGGTCTGTAAAGGGACAAGGCATTGTCCATCATTGACATCGGATCAATCAAAGCTCTACGTAACATGGAGTTCCTTCAAACCAGTTCGGATTCTGTGGAATCAACTCGGAGCCAGGAGCTGTGTTATAGAGTAAAAGAAGATCCTTGTTGTCAGATATCAAGAAGCTTAGCACCGCACAGAAGGAGCGTTGAGGTTTCATTCAGAAACTTAGCACCATAAAGCGGAGGCGTGGAGGTCTTCTTCGGATATCAGAGTGGCGCAGCGGAAGCATCGTGGACCCATAACCCACAGGTCCCAGGATCGGAGCAGAGTTGTCGAAGTGAGAAGGTTGGAGGAGAAGACCCAAGGGTCTACTACAGCAGCACTTCCGAGGTGGCAGCAGAGTTTTTCAGATTCAGGACAGTATGGAAGCTTTTTGGGACAAAAAGCTTTTCTCAGTGGGGAGGTGTGATCAGGGGATCATTTTCTGAAAGTTCCCTAAACATCCCTAAATGGTGTCAGTGCAGAAGATCATCTCGAGAGCTTTCCAACGACTATGAGAACGCGACAAACGGACATCGGGAGCTCTAGATATGTTCGGTCAAAGTTCAGTCAATGAGAAAGTCAACTATGGTCAACTGGTCAACATTGGACCAATTGCACTGCGACACGTGGCAAAAGGCAAAGGGGAGTTGCTTAGTTGGTTTTTGATCACCGGTCTTCGATGGTCGTAAAAATTATGCGTGGGAACAAGAGGCTCAACTTTTATAACGGAGGGGAGCCCGGCCGCCGTGTGGACTAATTGGTCTTCACCGACGTGGTGGGTCCACAAGCCACCACGTGGCTTGCCACCACGAGTTCGATCTTCTAATTGCAACTCGACAAGTGGGGCCATGTCGTTTGAATTACACATCATCGAATGGATCAAATTCTATTCATTGAGTGGGACCACGTATAAACAAGCGGAGTCAATAGACCACATTTACCAATTCAAGCATGCACGTGAAGCGGTCAACACCCCCAGCCTTACCAATTTATGCGACCCATTTATTAGCCAAAGCAGCCACGTACCACCCATGCAATCAAATGTGGAGCGGTGGAGGGGCCTAAGCCCATGCGTGGAGGAGTCCACATAAGGTAAGGGATAATCAAAGGTTTAAAAACCTTTGAAGATTTCTAATGCCGCCCCATGTGGGATAAACCCACATAAATTGTTGACCGCTCCATATGGGATTAAATCCCCCTAAATATGCACGGGTAAGGCTAACGTTAAAAATAGCCTTAGGATTATATGTAATCCCATCAACTATGCTACGGGATTAGGCTAATATTAGCCTATGGATAATATGCAAGTGCATTATTTTTGGGCCCTAATTTTGTATAAATAGGGAACCCGTTCATTGTAATGGACACACATTACACACAAAACTTGGAGAGAAGCTCATTCCTAGAGCGCTGGAGGTGAAGTCCGAGCCAAGAGGAGAATGAGAAATTGTTGTGTGAAGACCTAAATTATTTAGGCATTGTATATTTTTATATTATTGACCTATTATTTGTTAGGCAATAATAAATTAAATATTTGTGGCTAGGAGTTATTCAAACTACCTAGTCGGCCCATAGCGCCACACCAATTACTTGCAAATCCTGGATTGTCGACCGGAGTGCTAGCTTCGCATTGTTTGCGTCGGGAAGGCCGATCACAGCCGAAGGAGATTGTGCATCAAGAAGGTGGAAGTCGGGTGCTATTTTTCACCCTTGTCGTCCGAAGGTTTGGTGTACTGATAGGCAAGTAAAATTCCATTAGGTTTTCTTGTGAAAGTACTATTGTAACTTACAAGTTTTGACTAGTGGAACGGTTCGACCACGAACCCGGAGACGTAGGCAATTGCCGAACTCCGTAATCAATCTGTGTGCAATTGTCATTTTTGTCTTGCATTATTTTAAAATTGATTACTTAAAAGGAGTAAATTATCGGCAAATAATTAAAGCCTATAAGGGTCCGAGATCAGGTAGTAATAATTTGATTATTTTCGGATCAACGCTTGAAAAACTAGCTCCCAAGTCCTTCTTCACATAACCAATTTTTACATTCAATTGAGATGGAAAAACACTAAATATTAGAAGTGGTAGATTTCAATTTCCTACTAAATCTCCCTAAACTACGGGTCATTATTGAAACAATTTTTTTAGATTCCGGTTGCTGTCCCATACAACAATGTGATCAATTGAGCTCAAAATGGCCTTTGATAAACAATGAAATGATCTTATAAATTGGGTTTAAATGTTGTCATATGACACTCACCTCCATCTCACTAGATCCAATGATCATCCTTTGACACAATCTGAGGACTGATGGGACCCCCAGATCCATGTTGCACGCTAACTTTGAACAAAAAAATCCAAATCTTACAAAGTACAACTTAGAATGGGGTAATCCTCAACAAAGCATATGTATTCCAATCACCCCCGTTCATTACATCTCTCTTAAATTTTACCTAAGCTAGTATTCGATAATTCAATTTTTATCCTAATAATTATTTACATTTTAGTCCATAATTTAATGTTCTAGGTGATAGACATTGAACTACACTCTATATTAAAAGTCTCGATCATGAAGCATACCAAGGAAGTGAACACAGTTTAATAGACACTATCTATCGATCGAATGACAAAGTGTGTGCCAACTCAACTATGTTAATCCTATTATGCGATGCAATTTTCAATGTACGCACTTAAAGTGATGGAACCTGAGCTTTGATACCGGTTGTAGTACTCCATAATTCGGTAACTTAGTCCTAACACAACTAATAGACAAAGCAACAAAAAAAATCATTTATTCCTATATTAACTACTTAACTATGTCTCAAGCTATTCCCAGCAATCCTAATTAGTACTACCTTATCTCTCTCTAATTGGCTTTCTTATGGGGTTACATACCTCCTATCTATCCATTCATTAAAAGAATATTAATTAGCTAAATCAATGATTCCCAAGGATCTCCAATCACTATTCCAGAACCAATTTTTTTTAGATTAAATTGCATCATTGTATTCCTAAGAAGAATCTCCTATAATGTCTAATTAAGTTCAATTGTGTCCCAAGCTCAATAGTCTTGTCTGACTTGTCACTAAATTCCTACATATCACATTATTAATCTATACCCACAACTCTTCATAGTTCCTAACTTAAATCCCCTGAGTCCCCCTATGTGATTCAATTCATCTTACCTAGGTTGATCATAATGTGAATATAGCCTATCAATTTAAAGTTGAAGGCAAAGAACCCTCAGTGTTGCATTGGAATGAAAGGTTGAACTCCACAAGTTGTGACAGCGAAGAGTATGGAAAGCACTCAACTTTCAAAAAGGGGCAGGTTGCTTGGTCTGCTTATTGTTTGGTAAGAGCTAACTCTTCTATTTCCATTCAATCTACTTTTCATGATGATATTCAGGATCCAAGACTTGATAGGCATGCTAAAGTTTTCAGTGGGTTACCGCATGGGCTGCACGGGATTGAAGATTCCAACATGTTCCATTGAGTTCTAGAACCGGGCACCAAACCGGTAATAACCACCCCCTACCATCACCACACGGATTTACAAAGAAGAAATTGAAAAAACTATCAAAGAATTGTTGGAAATGGGATTTTGATAAGGCTTAGTTCCAGCCCTTATGTTTCTTCCATGGTGCTGGTCAAGAAAAAAGATGGTACTCTAAGAATGTGTGTGGACTACTGTGCGCTTGATAAGATAAACAATTGAAAACAAGTATCCCATACCAAGGATTGATGAGCTCATATGATGAACTACTATGGAGGTTCACTTGACTACTTAGTCTCCAAAGTTGATTTGAGATCCGGATACCATAAATGTAAAAGTTAGAGAAAAAGATGTGCACAAGCCACTTTTAGGATGTTACTTTGGGAATTTCGAGTTCCTTGTCATGCCATTTGGATTGACCAATGCCCTGGCCACCTTTCATTATCATGAATGAACCACATTTTCGGTAAGGAATTACCGTAGGAAATTTGTGTTGGTTTTCGTTGATGACATTCTGATTTCTAGTAAATCATGGGAGCACCTCCAACACTTGGACATAGTGCTGGAAATTTTGGACACAACAGTCATTGTATGCAAAAACTCATCTAAATGTGAGTTTTGTATATGCATGAGATTTTATATGTGGAGCATGTTATCAATACACGTGTGGTTCATGTGGATCAAAGTAATATTCAAGCAATCATGAATGTGGCCCACACCAACCAGTATTACTCAATTGAATAGGATTCTTGTGTTTGTGCTCTATATTACCGGAAATTTGTGAAGGTAGATTCTCACAAATTGCAGGCCCATTGACTTCTCTAACGAAGAAAGATGCTTTCAGCTGGTCAAAATCAACCCTTATAACTTTCAAAGAATTGAAATGAAGAGTATTTCACATACGATGCTCTTGTCCGGTTCTACGTTGTTTCAGATTTTTCTTAACCAATTTGTGCTTGAATATATGATGCTTCCATAAGTGAGGGAATAGGTGCTGTTTTGATGCAAAACTCAGCATTATCCATTGCTTTTTGAAAGCCGGAAATTGAATGATCATAAGAAAAGGTTTTCCATTTATGATAGAGAAATTCTTGCATTACCATGCATGCCTTGTTTAGGCAAATACTAATTTGTGAAAGGTTTATGGTTAAAACCAACCACAATACTTTGAGATTCTTTCTCCATCAAAAGGATTTGAAGTGACCGGCAACAAAATTGGGTGAGTAGACTCCAACTTATTTGATTTTGATATTGAGTATGTGAACGGGAAGCATGTAATGGGTTGTGGATGTTTTATCAATGGTGCCAGCCACCTTCACCAGTAGGGGAAAAGGATGTAGAACTTCATAAGGAAGGGAAAGATAGAAGATGGGGCAGCGGATGTATTGGGTTTGCAATTGCTTGGGGACAAGCAATCTTGGGAAGGGAGGACTGTAATGTCCCCTTTTCCTACTTGAGAGCCACTATTTGGACTTCTTGCCATTCCTTCTCCATGGCAAGGAAGTAAATTTGAAGATGGAGAAGATGACAATGGTTGAGCTTCTTCTGTAAATACGATTTTGGATACTCAACAATTAGTCTATCATAAAAACTGTGAGATTCAGAATGTAAGAGGTGGACAATTCCCCAATAATGGTGGTGCGAACATGAACTTTTCAAGCTGTTTCTTCCAGTGCTAAAAATGAATTTTCTAAATTTTTCTCTAAGTCCATATGAAACTCTTGAAAGCACCGGAGAAATAGGTTCAATTTTTCCACCCAACCAAATTTTACATCATCACATGTGTTCAGTCTCGACAAATGGATGACATGTTAGCCTCCCTCCAATCCCATGGGAGAGAGATGAATGCAATGCCTCAAGTTTGCACAAGTCATAGGTGAGAATAATGCAGGGTAACATTCACACATTTATTCACACACTTCTGCAACACACAGGTACAGGTGGTTAACTTGGCAAAACAGACACACACACACACACACACACACACACACACACACACACAACATTTCAAAACTAGAGTAACCAAAAGAAAAATTTTCCAGAATCACAAGAGAACTCGAGGTTTTCCTGGAAATGGGAAGAGTGGAAAGGAGCCCATAATAAGCCATAATGTGAACCAACCCTAGGAACACTGAAATAATCTCCAATGTAATACCCTCCTTATGAGCTAGTTTTACCACCTTGATCACTCCATCCCAAATTGGAAGCCTCCTCCTTAAGCATTGCATTTTCAAACCAATATGGTTTCACTAGATAAGGATGGAAGAGGAAAATTTAAACCATATGAAAAGTCCCCCTTTCCACATAAAACCATATGAGATCTATGTGAATATCAAATAAAGATCATCATGGCTTAGCCCATCAAGAAATTCTGGTCTAAGAGGGGTTTCCTCCCTCTTCCCCTAGTTTTAGGAATTCCAAAATTACCACCACAAGCATAGGATGGATGGAGAAAATTGGAAAAAAAAGATTTGGCAAAGACACCCACAACAACATGCAATGCATACAATCTTCAACCAAGAGCATTTTTCATTTGAAAAACATACTAAAGACCTTGTTTGAAAATGAGAGGTATTTCTCCTACCTCAAAACAAGATATCCCTTCTCAAAGCCATCCAATCCCTCTTAAAATCCAAGATCCTAGCTCCAAGCTTTTTCTAACTCTCATACTAAAAAAATGAAGATAAAATTCTATACCCTCTCCATGAGGAGGTATATTTGTAAAAGAAGCTTCAAGACTCCAATCAATTCACAAATGATAGGGTGAGGCATGTGTCATTTCCCATCTCATTCCATCTAACAAAATATTCTAAAAATTCCAAAGACATAAAATAAAACACATTTAGGAAGTAGTCTCCCAAATTTCCTAAAGAGCCAATAAGCCAACACACTTCAAATTTTGAGAAAGCTCACAAATGCTTTTCATACTTACAAGATGGTGACAAGAGAGGGTTCAAATGGGAGGGAAATTCCCATTTGACCTTAAATAAATACCCCCTTCCCATAGGAGGGTCCAAGGGGTCCATTTACATGTAAGGGAGACCATCTAAAGTGAAAAGAGGCCCTTACAAATGTGTTACATTTAGCCCAAATTTGAGATTGGGTTAAAGTGGCTCAAATTTAGAGGCATAAATGGGGCCCATTTCTAAATGATGATTAGGTGGACCGAAACCAAAAAAACAACATTAATTAACATAAGTTCAAATTTAATGGATGTAGGGATACATTAGGTCCCTAAGCTAGACTTATTACAAGGCTTAAATAAATTAAAATTAACATAGATACATTAGGAATCACCAATGGTGCCCAATCATGCAAATACTCCACATACACATAAGGCTAAGAAAGATCATGATCTTGGCTAAAGGAGTACTCTATCCAATCAGCCACTTGTGCAACTTGAGGTTCAACTATGAAAGCCACGTTCTAGGTGTTTGACCTGTAATCATGCACACTCAATTCACACATTAAACATACAACATAACGAAACAAAATAATCATGAGTACTCATTGCAACTATGGAGCACACATATAATGGATAATTATTTCACTTATGATTGACAATCCAAATCCAGAAAGCAATCGACATCCAAATGAGATAACCATCCAAAATGTCACATATGTTTCTATAGTAGCTCAAACATAGAATTCATCCATGTTATTCCATGATAACATGCAAAGGTAAAATCATCATAGGTTAATGACTCACAATATGAAATAGATTAAAGCATTCATCCATCATATATCTAGTAAAATCCATTTAAGTTGCATCATGTTAGTAAGCCATAATAGCATGGGTAAAGAAACTAGCAATATGCATCACAATAGTTTATTAGAGCAAGAACCTCTAAAGAGCACCTATGTCTCAAGAGTAATTTACGAAAAAACCATATAATGATTAAATAGTATTATATCAATGTCAATAATCTATAATGCAACCACATATTATGTACATAGTGATAAATCAATATCAACAACCTAATAAATGAAATGAGTAAGTAAATGTAGGGATGTTTAGGAAGAAAGGGGTGGGCACTACACTCAATAGGAGGAAGTAATATTTGTCTCAAGTTTGGGCCCTAGAATTCGTTTGCACTGTATGAACTGATCCAAGCATGCCATCAATGAAACTCCCATACATAGTGAAGAGGACTTTTCAGTAAGTTGTCCCTATCCTGTAGAGGCCCGAGAAGCAATCAAGAAAATCATCAGGATACTAGCAGCGAGACCCAGATCCTTCAACAGAGCATCTTTTGAGATGGTTCGAGCCGACTAAATTTTAGTAGTAGCGATGTGCTAAAGATGAGTTTTCACGTCTCTAACCTCCCTTCCTGGAATCTACGAAGTAGCTGAATGCATACAGGGTGCTTAATCATCTGCCAACACTATAGTGATGGGCTGAAAGAAAGATGGTGACTCATCTTGAAAAAAAACTGGGTGCTACTCACCAGTGGGCATGCATCTGTTAGCATATGGATTTGCACGCATGCAAATCACATGCAACAGTGTGGGAACAAAGTCCCTCCTCAATGAAGGTTAGGCTGCCTTTATTGAAAACCAAAATTGTATTTACATCTGTACATTCAAAATTGTATGTGGGGGGTGTTTTAGAACATCAATGGAAAGAAAAGTGTACTGAGGGAGATGGAATGGAATGAAGGGAAGGAGTGAAATGGAATGAATTGAAAGAACATGCAAGAGTTATGTAAAAACAGAGCCTAATATTGCAAGAAGAGGAAAGATGAATAACTATCACAAATAAAACAGAGTTTGAGTTAGCTAAACAAGAATGTGTAAAAGGGGGCACACGTGAGCAAGTAGATAATCAGAGCTTGATCACTATGAACTAGAACAACATATTAATAACGTTGACAATAAGATCAAAGACAATATTTGCATGCAAGATTCAAACACTAACATCTAATGAACATAAGAACATCAAATGATATAAGAGATAATGAATGGAACACAAAGTTCATATTTCATTAACTCCAAAACGTCTTCTCAAAAGAACACAAAGTTTCTTTCTTTGAAGTAAAGCTTGCATAAAAAAGTATTTTCTTCTCCTCTCTCAAAGTCACCCTTACAAATGAGCCCCTGAATTACTTTTATAACCCAAAAGTTGGTTACAAATTAGTTAGGGTTTACATGATCATTAAATAGGGCACTTAAGTGAATTTTGACTTTTTTCAACCAACTTTATTAAAAGCCACCAAAAATAGAAACTACTTAATTTAAAAAGTCATTTAAGGAAAAATACATATGTAGATCAAGAATTTCACGCTTGTTACCTGTCCAAGTTAATGTACCAAACTAAACACAAAAGCCTTGAAAAAATCAAATAAAATTGATACCTGATAGACAAGATCCGGAAATGTAGACGGAAAAGAAAGCCAATGTAGACAAGACGGGCGCACACAAGCAATCCTGCAAAGTAGATCCAAGAAACCTGCGAGACACAGATGCTTGACAGAAAAAGACCACGTTAAAAGATATTTGGGTGGAATGCCTGAAAAGTGGGTCCGGGAAGCGATAAGCTCCCTCGGCGGATGTCAGTCCACGTTTTCAATTAAGGAAAGAAAAGCATACATGATAAAAGATGTACGTAAAGGACTAGATTTTCTGATCAAAAGTAATAAACAGAATCTAAACAGCGGACAGAAAGCAAGTAGGAAACAAGAAATTCTAAAAAAATATGGTGTTGGATTACTGTTACCTGAGTTCTTCTACCTGTCTGATCAGGCTGATTAGGAGAATGTCGACTGATTCAAATCGGAAACTGATTAGCGTCGACTGATATAAATCAGCGTCGACTTGGGAAAATTTACAGGAAGATTGAGAAACAGACAGTGGAGACTAGATCGTCGATCTCTGCTGGATCTGTAAGTGTCGTAAGGATACTGCCAAGGCTCCACTTGTGCTAGATGTAGGAACAAAGTCACCAAGAGATCGATGAGGACTCACGATGTTGATGTGGCAGGAGCAGAGTAACGGTACTCCTCTCAGGGATTGGTTTGGACAGGATTCACTCTCACTTGATAGATGATGCTCAGACTTGATGCTCGAAAATCTCTCGTTCTCCTTGTCTAACTCACTGTCTATCTCACCGTCTGACTGTCTAACCAGAACTGAGTTCTGGGCCTCTATTTGTAATCGTGCCGACCGAGATGAAATCGGTGCCGTTCCAAAAAATCAGCGTCGACCGAGTACCGGTTGGCGCCGATCAGGGAACAGACTCCCGAAATGGCCAAAAGGAGTGATTTCTGGAATGATGAGAGTGATCCTGTCACCTCAAATATGGGAAATATCCCGTTGCTCAGTTTGGGAGGAGGAGAAATAGGGGGGATATATGGATAGAATAGATATGGGGTAGATAAGTGGTTATAATACATGTAAAAAGGTGTAATTGAGTAGTTAATATTTAATTACTCATGGGTAAAACATAATGGGGTGAATTAAACCTAGGATAAGTGTTTAAATCACAAATTGAATAATACCCCAAGGGGGCCATGGTGATATGAACGTGCCCCAGGTTACCTGAGAAGATAAACGAATGTGAGGGACACCAAATTGGGTAACCAATTTTCGGTGTCTACATTTTGCCCCTTTTTGTCGAGTAACTTGCGATAAGCAAAGTTGCAAGACAAAAACAAGGAGAATAGAAGAAAGGAGGAAAAAGTGATGATGTGATCCCCCTCAAACTAGGGATGGGATGGGTGATAGAACAAATGATCCCAAGTTTGAAAAAGGTAGATGAAAACACAGGATGCCCCAGCTAGATGTCTGGAGTAGATCTGATCATTAATGATGCACAAGAATAATCATTAAGGCAACAACCTAAGGAACTCACATTGGTAGGGAAATCTAGACGGTCTCTGTAGGAGACGACGTTAGTACCTACAGACCCGTGAGTGTAAGGAGGGCTGCAAAATAGTTAGCACCTAAAGAGAGATACATTGGTAGGGACAACCGAATGGTCTGCGAAGCAGACGACGTGAGTGCCTACAGACCCGTGAACTCTAAGCTGCCAAAAATGTGAGTACCCCATGTACAGGGGACAAGCTCGAAATGGATGATAATATTGAAAGTATGTGCCAAAAGGCAACATTCAGGGCACAATAATGACCAGATAAATAAGCCAAGCATCAACACTATGGCAAGAAGATTTTAGGAGATGGCAAAAAGCTACAGTGCAACCGATTGGCAACAATAGGTGTAAATCGGTGGCGATCCAGAATAATCGGCGCCGACCATAAAAATCGGCGTCGACCAAAAAATCGGCGCCGACCATACCAAGCGCATATAAATATGCGAACGGAAAACATGAACGATTTAGTTAGACCGTGACGATTGATTCAGAGAGAGTCAAAAATTGGATTTGAGCACCATGGAAGCTTCTGGGAGCAGTCAGAAGCGGAAGAGGACATGACCAGGGGTAAGTGAACCTAGCCAAACTTTCTTCTATAATTTTATCGTAAAATAGCATACTAGGTTCTCAATTTTTAGAGAAAAAAGGACATAAATGGGGAGTAAGAGTGTTTTTGACACTCGTCCTCCCAGTCGGCGTCGATTGAATAAATCGACGCCGATTATATGAGATCGTCACTGATTACCTTAAATCGACGTCGACTAGTTGACACCGATCGACACCGATTTATTTAAATCGACGCCGATTTTACCATTATCTGATAAGATGATAGAATATATGTTTTTGATGTTCTGATTTGGATAAATGGGAAGCTAACATTGTTCTTAATGTCGTGGATGCAGGCACGAGAGGTGTTACACATGCGGGATGCTATCCCTGAGCTTCTGGAGACCATTCTCCCTGATGTGACTGACGCAGATTGGCGCCACCTAGAGTTTGTCCAGGCTCGGGGGCTTTCGGTACTACCGACGAGTACCGCGAGACGTAGAGCTGATGCGAGCACTAGTACGACGATGGGATAGCCGGACTTGCACGTTTTGGTTCAGGACGGGTGAGATGACTATCACCCACGAGGATATATACAGGATCCTGAGGCTGCCGATCACCGGGGACCCTATTGAGATCACTCCACGAGAGCAGCAGCAGAGGGCCCTAGGACGGTTATATGGGGACAGGGTGGATGAGTCAGAGATAGTGTCTTGGGGTAGTGAGGATAGCCTCACAGTACAGATAGGATGATGCCAGGAGTAGGATGTATAGTATTGATTCAGATGGCGATCTCCTACTTTTCTCTACCAGATTCAGGAGGTGGGAGATTCCCATTATTACTGCTAGATTGTGTTTGTGACATCCTGCAGTTTAGATAGGTGTTCACATTTGCTGACGCCCTGATAGCTCAGATATATTATGAGCTATGGATGTATACCACTGGCAGGAGGACAGGGATTGATGTTAGTTTTGTGCTCCATTACTGGGCATATGAGCACATAGCAGTGATCAGGCCATCTAGGCTTCCATGGATGCCAGCAACAGTGGGGGCCATTGATTATGGATTTCGGTGATGGCGGGCCGACATGGCCCCGGGAGATACAGGGAGATCCACAGATTGGTATGCCGAGCGCTTCAGGACGTTGACACCAGAGCAGGTCATCTGGAGACCATATCGGGTATTTCTGACATGGGCTGGTCAGGATGCTCATCTGGTAGGGTTGAGATGGAGCAGGGTGGTTAGGGGCCATAGGCCTGATATGTGGGAGTGAGTCCCTGTTTATACGGGTATTGAGATAGTTTGGCCTGGTGCAGACAGTGCCGACCACCTACAGTCCATATAGACGAGACAACAGAGAGACAGATTTACCGATTTTGATCCTGGCAGATCCATTGAGGGAGGCCCCACCTTCTGCAGATAGTGATGATGATGCCAGAGTGGATGACAGCTATGCGGCATGGTATTCGACAGAGCTTCCACGACACTTGCCAGCATCCATAGATGCCGATGAGGAGGATATAGCCACAGCGCTGGAGAGGCTGGAGGGAGAGCATTATACACTGACGCAGACACATCAGGTTTCCCTAGAGGAGATCAGAGCTCTGACAGAGGAGAGGGATGCCCTGATATTGGAGAGGGACAACAGCTCGCCAGGAGTGAGATACAACGATCCAGCAGAGGGATCGCTATCATCGACATAGGGAGGCCCTCAGGGCCAAATATGGTGATACAGGTACCACATCAGAGTCTGGGACATAGGGTACGACCATAGGAGGGCCGCCACCAGTAGCACCAGTAGCACCAGCAGTGACACTATGAGCACCTGGTACAGTGAGCCTGAGTACATATCAGTCTCTCCTCACTGAGGTGAGATACTATGAGGACGCCCTAGCACAACATGCCCCTGAGGTGCCTCGTTACGGTGCGAGGAGGAGATCTGCGACAGCCACAGCTAGTGGTGCGTCAGAGGGAGGGAGCACCGGGAGAGGGTGAGGTGGAGGTAGGCCCCCAGCAGCAGGCGCTTCTAGTTCGATAGGCGGTGGCCAGGAGAGACAGCCTGGTCCAGAGGAGGGTGGAGGAGATAGTGTCTTCCACCTATCGGATTTTACGATTTAGAGATTGATATATTTTTGTATCGATGTATTGATGTAGCCTCGATTCGAAGGCATTTTTGATGTATGATATAGATGGCTTGATTGAAAGCCACCCATTCTTTGTTGTACAGATACTCATGTATATATATAGATATTCATCATTTTCTTTGTCAAATGATTGTACTTATGCTTTTAATTTTGATAGACATGGATAGATGTAATGTAATTGCGATGGATATAGACATATGCTGATAGATATAGATGATAAATAGAATGTGATCTGATATTCATGTGATTGATATTCATAGAATAGATAGACGTGATGTTGATGTGATGTGATTGATATGTGGATTTAATTTTGATGAGAAATAGATATAGGCAGATGTAGGGTAACTTGGATGAACATGTTTTTAGATGATAGATGGATAGATGTGATTGATAGATTTGATATATTTAAGATGTTTTAATTGAATTTTGATGAAAAATAGATAGATAGATTCACATGTGTTGATAATACATGCTATGATATATTTTCTTTTGGAAAAAAGTAGATAAGATGAAATTAGATAGATGATAGATTTTGACTAAATTAACATGTTAAATGTCAATTTAACTGGATGAACAAGAAATGATAATGGGAAATAAAGGAAACACCCCTAGATAAGAAAAAGAATGATAAGCTAGGCCCCTAACCGACTCATAAATAGAGACTTTTGATAGGAAACTAAAAGACCATGCATACAAGGCCATATATGAGGTTAAAATAAACCTGACACTAGCTAGTCGCAAACCAGATCTAGAAGGTAAATGGAAGGAGAAGTAAGTATGTATCTTGTCAGAATTTACAAAGGACAGAATACACGCTCATATTGGGAAAATAGGGTTCTCCATATGATCGACAAAAGGTCTTATATCTCAGCTTCATGATGTTTGTTTTGACAACAAAGCAAACTGATCAAGGCGGGAAGTTTGCTAGATGTGGAAAGACTGATCGATACGGGAAGTCTTTCAGTGATGCTAAAAAGTAAACAAACTGGCCAAAGAGGAAGTCTGTTACTGAAAAGGCTGATCAATGCGAGAAGCCTTGGGAATTCCATGAGAGAAACAACCGTCCTTCAAGGGAACGGTCTGTAGTTTGAATTTAATGATAGCCATCCTTCAAGGGTATGGTCTATATCTTTTGATTTGCTTAATAATGCATGGATAGCTGTCCTTCAAGGGATCAGTCTATCTTTTAGGAATTTTGGATAGCATCTTCTTCTTTTTTTTTTTTTTGGTCGTTGTTGGGAGGAAGCTGAGTTTAGACCAGATAGATCAGATAGAGGGAAAGAAAACATATACAAACGCGTACTCATGCCCTAAGTAGATTTGATTAAGATAGACACTTGGGACAAATGAAGAAGTGATTAAGGTGTTCCTACCATGAGGAGGAACATATCCATAAGAAAAATGCCATGAGTAGAGCCGCGGTACTCATATTTTAAGGTAGAAAAAGACATAACGCGGAGAACCACATAGTCCTAAATCACTACAAAAAGGTATGACTGGTTATAGATGGATGAAAGATCTATTTTGCGACTAAGAACATGTAAGATAGATTTTAACAGTAGAAGGGCCTTAGATGCAAGGCATTAATAGGTTCCATTTCAGGTACACCATCCATGGAAGATAGACAGTAAGCCCCAGATCCATATTTATGAGTAACCACGTATGGACCCATCCAGTTAGGAGCAAACTTACCACGCTGACTCCATTCTAGTGTAGTGACATTTTGGTTTTCTTTAAGAACAAGATCACCAACTTTGAAGTCACGGTGCTGCAAGTGTTTGTTGTAAGCATGTTTGACACGCTCAAGATAGACTTGATGATGTTCAAGAGCATTGAGATGCCGCTCATCTAACAACTCAAGCTGTGCTAGACGCTCTTGACGATAATCCTCATCAGAGACAAATTCTCTGAGAGAAACACGAAGAGATGGGATCTGGACTTCCAAAGGAAGAACAACCTCAGACCCATAGATGAGAGAGAAGGGAGTAGCACCAGTAGGGGTACGAATGCTAGTCCGATAAGCCCAGAGAGCAAAAGGGATATGTAAATGCCAATCCCTACCAGCTCGACTAGTTACCTTTGCGAGGATGTTACGCAAAGTTTTATTGGAAGCCTCGGCCTGGCCGTTAGCTTGGGGATAGTATGGAGAAGAAAAGCTGAGTTTGATATTGAAAGCGTCACAGAGATTCTGTAAATCGACATTTTTGAAAGATTTACCATTGTCTGTGATGAGTTTGTGTGGAATACCAAAGCGACAAATGATGTGTTGATAAACAAAATCAACAATCGGTTTAGCTTTTGTTGAGGAAAGGGGAATAGCTTCCACCCACTTAGTAAAGTATTCTGTGGTAGTAATGATAGAATGATGACACTGTGAAGAGCGGGGATTGATAAGACTGATGAGATCAAGACCCCATTGTGAAAAAGGCCACAAATCTGTCACAGGTTGCAAAGCTTGACTAGGGATATGCGTAAGATTGGAATGTTGTTGGCATTTGACACATTTCTTAGTGTATTCACAACAATCTCGATTAAGAGAAGGCCAATAATAGCCTAAGCGTAAGATGCGTTTAGCTATGGCCAAACCACTAAAATGTCCACCACAGATACCGTCATGGACCTCCTGGATAGCCTTAGATGATTCAGGGGTTTTGAGGCACCGAAGCAAAATACCATCAAAACCACGTTTGTAGAGGATTCCACCTAGAATAGTATAGCGATTAGCGCGCAGGATAAAAGATCTTCTACCATTGGAAGTAAGATCTGGAGGAAGCACTGAATGGGATAGATAATCAACAATGTGTTGATACCACTCGTCTTGTGTATTGGTTGTAACGGCATTGATTGAAGTCAGTTGCCTGAGATGAGATGGTTGGTCTAATCGTTGCACAGCCACATAAAGTCGCGAGTCTTCGGTAAAAGGTGGAATAAGTGAGGCTAAAGAAGCCATCGTATCTGTGAATCGATTCGCAGTGTGAGGAATAGCTTGGATAGTGAATTTATCAAAGGATTGAAGTTGAAAGAGAATGATATCGCGATATTTTTGAAGGATATCATTCTTGCATTGATAGACACCAGTGACTTGATTAATGATGAGTTCAGAGTCACCAAAGATGTCGATATGGCGGGCACCCAGATTAATGGCATTTTGAAGACCTAAAACAAGAGCTTCATATTCAGCCATATTATTGGTACACTCAAAGTTAAGTTTGTGTGCAACTGGGATAGGTGCACCCCAGGGAGGAATCATAACGAAACCTGCACCTCCCCCTTGCTGGCATTTGGATCCATCAAAGAAGAGTTTTACTTTAAATGGAGAAAGACCAAAATCAATTTGTTGGATATACTCATCGGGGAATTGAGCGAGAGGGTCTTGAGTGTCCGGAAGAGGAGCATCAGCTAATTGATCTGCAATGACCTGACCCTTGATAGATTTTTGCGGGATAAATTCGAGATCAAATTCTGTCATAAGCATGAGCCAACGAGTGATACGATCATTGTGATAAGGCTTCGCATGCATTGTCTTGAGTGGATTGACACTTGTGACAATGTAATTTTTATGATTGAGGAGGTAGTGACGAAGCTTAGAAGTTGCAAAGAAGAGAGCACAACACAGCTTTTCAGCTTCGGAATAGCGTGTTTCATACTCATGGAGAGTACGACTGATGTAATAGATGGCTTGTTCTTTACCACAAGCGTCCCGATGCGAGATCATGGCTCCCAGAGCATGGTCAGTCACAGAGATATAAAGATAGAATGGCTCCCCCTCACGTGGAGGTGTAAGCACAGGTGGAGAAAGAAGATAAGCTTTGAGATCATCAAAGGCTTTTTGGCAACGCTCATCCCATTCAAAATGAACATTCTTACGGAGGAGGTGATGGAAAGGTTGACAACGGTCTGACAGTTGCGAGATAAAATGATGCACTGATTGAAGGCGTCCTTGAAGACTGTGGAGTTGCTTTAAGTTAGAAGGGGGAGGCATCTCAAGGATAGCTTTTATTTTTGCGGGGTCTACTTCAATACCCCTAATAGAAATGATAAAGCCTAAGAGTTTACCAGTGAGAATGCAAAACACACACTTAGATGGATTTAGACGAAGACAAAAAGTGAATAAGCCTCTCAAAGAGAGGTGCAAGAATGAAAAGATGATCCTGACGGTGTTTGGATTTACCGAGGAGATCGTCGACGTAATCTTCCACAGTTTTGTGTAAGAGATCATGGAAGATGTAGGTCATTGCTCGCTGATAGGTTGCTCCTGCATTCTTAAGACCGAAAGGCATGACACGATAACAAAAAGTCCCCCAAGGAGTTATGAAGGAAGTCTTATGTTGGTCCTCTGGTGCGATGAGAATTTGATTATACCCAGAGAAACCATCCATAAGAGAAAGCATCTCGTGACCTGCAGTTAAATCCACTAGTTGGTCGATATTAGGTAGAGGAAAATCATCTTTTGGACAAGCAAGATTAAGATCCCGGAAGTCGGTACAAATTCAAATTTTCCCAGTAGCTTTGGTTACTAGTACTACATTTGAAACCCATTGTGGATAATCGATGGGTTGGATGAAGTTAGCCGAAAGCAAGCGCTGCAACTCTTCTTTAACAAGAAGGGCTACTCGAGGGTGCATTTTACGCAATTTTTGTTTAACCGGTTTGATGTCGGGAAGAGTAACGATATTGTGAACCACAATATTGGATCGAGTCCTGGCATATCCTCATATGACCAAGCAAAGGCTTGATGATGGTTGGAAAGAAAAGTGGTGAAGTCTCCTAACTCCTGTGGATTAAGAGATTGGCCGACCTTAATGATGCGAGGGTCTTTAGAAGTCCCTATATTAAGATCGACAGTGGCTTCGTTGAGAAGCGTAGACATGTCAGAAGGGATGGTTTTAGGAAGATAAGAATCCTCTGCCCCTAGATAGGTGAGGACAGAGTCATCATCCGCACAGTGGATAGTGTTGATAGTGGGAGAATCGTCTCCAACTATTTCAGGGAAGATTAACGGTATGGAAGTGGATTTGTCATTAGTTTTGTAGGTCAGTGGTCCTAAGGAAATGGTATTGACTAAAAAAAAGTTAGACAGAATGGAAATGGCGTCATCCTCATCAAATGATGTTTCTGACCTGACGGGAGAAGATGGTTCCTCAATGAAAAGAGGCTCATCGAGAATGGTGATGGTGGCCTTTGAGAGGGGTTTAAATCCTAAACCAAATTTTTGATGTGGTTTAAGAGTTGGAATGGATGCGAGGTCATGCACACCTTGTTCATATTTTCCCAGGCCAAAGCCCTTCCACGCGCATCGATATAAATAAGTTTTTGCAAACGTGGGATTCTGTAGACAATCAAACCCTGCTAAATAAGGTTTGGCCCTAGGGGGAGAATCTGGGTGATAGTGAGGTGTATCAAGACCACCGTAAATGAAGTTAGTCTATTGATTGGGTAGACCAATGGTGACGATGCGACCAAGACCTGGCTGATATTCCGGTTGTTTGTCTGGTCTACCATACTCATTAGGCTTGAGATGGGCGTCAAAAGAAAGAAGAGGAAGTTCTCCTAGCGAGAAACGCTGCAATGTCTCTTCCAGATTTTGGAAATTCGGTAATTTAGTTGCAGGTAAGGAAGAGGATGACGCCTCGCCAGGAGAACAAGCATCCTTCTTTAGAGGGGCAGACCCTGTGGTCATGTCGCATTGTGCAGAAGGAAAAGGATCTCCTGGATGAGTATAGATTTTTCCCTCATACTGATATTTTAAGCACCGATGGAGGGTTGATGGGACGCAATGCATTGTACGAATCCAGGAGCATCCTAGGATCATATTGTAGTGGAATTTTCCCTCAACAATGTAAAAGAGCTCGTGAAGCAATTTTTTACCTACCCGAATGGGCAAGACCACAGTTCCTAAAGTAACTGCCAGCTGATCATTAAATGATCGAAGGGTGAAAGGTGGTGGTGACACTACATTCTTAGGTAATTTAAGTTGTTCGAATGTGTGGGAAGAAATGACGTTGAGTGCAGCACCACTGTCGATCATAGTGCATTTTAATGTAGTGTTGTTGATTTGAACCGTGATAAAAAGAGGAGCCTCTAAATCCTCAGTAGAAAGGGGAGGTATTTCAGAATCCTCAAAAGAAATGGCAGTTTGATGGTCTATTCAATCCAACAACCATCTCGAAAGGTTGGGGCTCATTTGAATTCACAGCAATGCGACGCAGATTATCAATTAGAGCCTGGCGATGTTGCGGAGAAGATTGAATGAGGTCAAAAAGAGACATTTTGACCGGAGCATGGGTGAGTTGTTTCATAACACTCTCCTCAACTGACACGGGAATTTGAGCCCAAGGTGAAGCATGAATAGAGACCCAAGGTCTTGAGGCTGATGAGGAAGGAAGAGCTCCTTCGGGGGCTGCAGAAATGACAACCCGTGGTCGAGATGTTGTAGATGATGATGGATTATCATATTGTCGGGTTCTAGTGGTGATATGAATTGTGTCGATTTGAGAAGGTGGAAGATCATCCATAGTGGAATTAACAGAACTAGAGGTCTGAATGGACTGTTGAGGCTCAGATGAAGTTGGGACAACAACAGATACTTGTTCCTCCTCCTCTTCTAAAAGAAGATCACTTTCTTCCAAGAGGTTGTTAACGATAGATTGAAGAGCTTTACATCCCTCGGTGTCATGACCCGGAGTGCGATGGTAAGCACAAATCAAATCAGAGTTGAACCAGGAAGGTTTTACTCCTTTAGGATTATAGGGTTTGATCAGGGGAAGGGATATGGATGAAGCTTGGATAAGTTGGCGAAGAATTTCAGTATAGAATCCGGTAGACAAAGATGAGGACAGAGATGACGAAGGTGCCTCTTTTACCTCAACAGATTGCCGAGGTAAAAGAACCTGCATGTCTGGTTTAACAGTCTTTTTAGGGATCGTCTTACTTTTCCAGACATTGGGAGGAGTAGCCTTGGGCACTTGAGATGGAAGTGAGTGATACTGGATTGATTTTGGTGGTGGAGGAGCTCCTAGGATAGATTTGGAAGATGATGAAGATGTAACAAGTGTTGTGGTTTTCAATAAAGAAGGCTGCTTGATCGAAACAGATGATGATTTAGATAATGCCGACTTAGATGAGGGAGAAGCTCCCAAAGTATGTCTGATCGGAGGAACAATAGGTGCCCTGTCTTTTGGGGATGAAGATGATGATCCTGATAAAAGAGATGACACCTTTCTAATAGGTAAATCCACTTTACGAGGTGCTAGTGAAGAAGGTGTTGTAGAAGAAGATGATGGTTTTGATGGTGTTGTAGAAGAAGACGCCTTCTCAGTGGATAACTCCAATCTTTTATGAGGCGTAGAGAGAGATTTTTGAGGGAAAGCACCAAGAGTCTTGATGGTTCGAAATATGGGTTTTCCTTTTTCAGGGATGGTGACAACTTCAACCGCATAAGGTGACTGTAACCTTTTTGGAGGAAGAAAATGGGGAGATACGGATGATGTATCATTAGATCTTAGTTGTCTCAGTTTAAGTTCAGGAACCGAGAGTGTAGGTGTCATTACTATTTCTTTAGATTTCCCTTTAATAGGAAAAATAGTATCAATGACGGAAGAAGTGGATGATGAAGAAGCAGTTCCTTGTGAGGGAGATACTTTTGGTACAGTAATTGTGGGTGTAACTACTGTGGGAAAGGAGACGGGAAGAGTTAAAATCGAAGATGCTTCCGTCGAAGTTGGTACAACTATAGGTATGTTTACCAATGGCATAGTTGCAGCGAAAATGGGAGAAACAGAAGTAGATGTAGATGTAGTGGAAACTCGAAGGGATGTAAATGTCTCGAGCATCGAAAGGATGTCCGACGATGAGACAGATGAGGATGACACTGTCTCAGGCATAGATGGAAGATTAGATAAAGAGGCAGAGGGAGGTGAATCTGTCTCTAACAATGTGGGAATACTCAAAGACGGGCTGTCTGAGGATGGCGGAATCCCAGCGATTAGTGGAGTGGCAGGAGGTTCTGATTCTATCGATGTGTTCACAGATGGCTCAGGTTTAGAAGAAGATTCTTCAGTAGAAATGAAGCTGATAGTATGAGTGTTTGGTTTTTGAGACCCTGAAGCATCATGGTTCGGGGAATGATTGGGAAAAGGTTGTTTAAACACGTCAAGCGCCTGATTTGGGGGAGCATTTGGGTTATCCAAAATGAGCTCGCCTTTATCAATGAATTTCTGGACAAGATTCTTGAAGGTCTGACATCGTTCAATGTCATGACCTTTGGTTCTATGATAATGACAGAAGTCATTTTCCCTATACCAGAATGGACGTTCTTGGCTTTCATCAAAATTTCTAATAGGGGGAAGTTCGATCATGTGAACTTCCAACATTTTTTCCAAGATAGAGGCATATGATTCCCCCAACGAAGTAAAAGATCGAGATGACGAGGGACCTTTTCAAGAAGATGAAGAGTCTTTCCATGGTGTTTGATTAGAAATGTTATCGGCTCGTGGTGTTTTTAATACGATAGCGTTGGTGGATCCCTGATTCTTGTCTTTAGAAGTGGAAGGGTTTGATTTTGTAAACCGAGAAAAATCTGGTTTAGTTTTAGAACGAAGTTTTAACTTCCCTTGTTCAATGGCGTGAGATTCAAGTTTGTGTGCCATCGTAAATGCTTCTTCAAATGTGTGAAAGGTCTGGATCCTTAAGGTGGAAGAAATATGATTAGCACAGGATCGAGTAAATAACTCGATCTGTTGAGATTGAGGAAGGGAGAAAGACAATTGGTTTATTATCCCTCTCCAACGAGCGACAAAGTCTGCAATAGACTCATCATCAAATTGATGAATGTTATAAAGATCTGTAATCGAGATCTTATGTGTGATATTTATCGAAAAGTTTTCAACAAACATCTGGGCCAATTGAGAGAAAGAAAACAAAGAATGTTGGGGAATGTTATTATACCAGTCTAAAGCAGGTCCTGCGAGAGACATAGGGAAAGTACAGAGCATAAGCTCCTGATCCTGGACTATAAGGTAGCAAGCATGTTTGAATGCTCACAGATGCTGTTGAGGGTCCTCCCGACTATGAAATTTTGAAAATTTAGGAAGTTCCCATTGGGGAGGATAAGGCTTAAAAGCCACTGATGGATGAATCGGTTCATTGCATACTTCTTCAAAAGAGTATGAGGGACGAGCCCCTTTGGTGGATGCCTCCAGGTCTGCTGATTTTCTTGAAAATAATTTGGACCACATCAGATTGAGGAGGAGGTATGCTGGTATGTCCCATATAAGAAGCAATTGGTGGATTTTGTTGTGGTGTTAACGGGGGATTCATCTGTTGGTTAACAGGATGGTAAGAGGAATAACCAGGTGTTCTGGGTGACACCTGGTGAGGTATTTGTTGTGAAGGAGCCTGTGTATAGACAGGCTGTGAGATGACGGGCGGTTGAGAAAAAGGTGGTTGAATGAAAGACGGAGCCTGTGATTGATGGGCTCCTACACTTGTTGATTGAATCGGAATGGATTGAGGAACATGGGTGTTGACTTGATTGGACATGGTGGGGAACAAAGTCTGAATGAGGCTTTTGATTGCCAGATTGGTTATTAAGGGTGCTGATGCTAGAGGATGGGTAAAGGTCACTGTCGCTGGAGCATTGGAAGAAAGATGAGGTGGAGGATGAGAAGAAGGAACCAACTGACTCACGAAAGGGGGTTGATTCACCAAGAGATACTGACCCTGAGACACAATAGATGGCATAGAAGAATTAACAACAATCTGTGAGTGCGCAGATGAGCCCATTATAGCTAAGGCAGAAGACTTCTCAGAAGTAGGCTGTGGGATAGCCGAGGTAACTGCGGCGCTAGGAATAGGCAAGACTATTTGAGAACTAGTCGTCATGGTTGGTGGAAGAGAAAAAGGAGGTACAGGTGCGCCACCCTCTTCCGTGGTTCGAGGTGAGAAAAAGGAGGCCAACTGTTCTACAAAATCCTGGGATGGTTCACAAGGGATAATCGTAAACTTGTTGGATTGGTGGTCCCTGATCAGATATTTGAATAGACTTATGTACTAGATAGTCCATAAGGGCTACTGGATTGCGATCAAGGAGTGCCTGAAATTCAGGGTCCCCACGAGGAACATACTCTATGTCAGAAGCAGATGATATTTCTGAAGGACTGGGGGAAGCTGGACGTGAAGGGATTGCTTTAGGCTGATAGAAAGGATTATATGACCAAGATGGGGAACCAACTAACAGCGGTCCTGAGGAAGATCTGGGGGGTGCCGAAACATCCACAGTAGTGGTGATCTCGGAGGAAGAAGGGGTCATTTGAGCCATTCTTCTAGATTGTAATCGAGTGATGACCATCATAAACAAACAGAAATATAGCGAGAAAAAAGAAGATTGACCTAACTAATGCACAGACAAATCAAGCAGCGTAGGTGATTATCTCTTTTAAATTTTTATGCTTTTAAGAAAGAAAATGTTAGGGAAGGCTTTTTAGAACAGGAACTACTCAGATAGCCAAACTAAGGATGGTTTGGGGAATGTTTGGTGAGGAGTCCCGAAGGCACTTCAGTAAAAGACCAGTACGTGGCTTGATATAGGGGCCTACCCCCGCACTTCACACACCGCTGCGATAAGGGAGTCGGGTGCTTTGCCAATATATACCAGAACTTCCGTGAATTTATAGCGCGGCCCGAGTACCGCGTAGGCTCTTCCTCTTGGATGTCACTTCCAAGTAGGTGAGGCCAGGGGAGGAATTCTTGTTTAAATGCTTTATACCTAGTGATTTTGGCTTTGTGTGCAAGGGTGAAAAATAAAAATCAAATAGTGTCACTACCGATTTTGATAAATTTTCCAACCTAATTAAAACTAGATGAAAAACACACAACAGAAATGATGAAGAAAGAGTTCCTTTTAAGCACTAAAAATGAAGTGTTTGATTTCGATGAAGACAAGTCAAACAGATTCTTTCCCAAATGTGATTAAATTCTTTTTAAGCACCAAAATCGAAATGTTCGAATGTGATAGAAAACAAACAAACAAAGTCTTTTTTTTTTTTTTTTTTTTTAGTTCCTAAAAAGGAGAAAACACCGTAAAAGAGAAATACCTGTAGATTTAGCTCTCCAAGGTGTGTGGACTTCAAAAAGCACGTTGTTGAGCTCTTCCCCTCGAACAATCCCATGAACAAGCAAAGTGCTCCGCAAGAAAAGGTTAAGCAAACACACAAACCAATCCAGAAAGATATATCCAGATAATAGCAAAATGAAAATTTCTATTTAGGGAACTAGAAAAATTTCAAGGAAATAACAATTTTGCATAAAGAGATAGATCGAACATGCAATCTTGAAATCAAATGAAAGATTTACTAATTTTTAGAAATAGAAATTGGAATTGAGATTTGTAAAAAAAGAAAGGATCTAACTTTGCAAATTTAGAAATGAAAGCAGCAAGACTGAAACGATGGAAGGAAATGCTTAAGAACAACTGATAAAAATCAGTGAAGAAAAAGAACAAAGCTCAAAACTAGAAAAGAGATGAACTTACCAATAAGGGACTTTGGTTGGGTCCCACCAGGTGCATGCCAGAATGTAGATCAAGAATTTCACGCTTGTTACCTGTCCAAGTTAATGTACCAAACTAAACACAAAAGCCTTGAAAAACTCAAATAAAATCGATACCTGATAGACAAGATCCGGAAATGTAGACGGAAAAGAAAGCCGATGTAGACAAGACGGGCGCACACAAGCAATCCTATAAAGTAGATCCAAGAAACCTGCGAGACACAGATGCTTGACAGAAAAAGACCACGTTAAAAGATATTTGGGTGGACTACCCGAAAAGTGGGTCTGGGAAGCGATAAGCTCCCTCGGCAGATGTCAGTCCACGTTTTCAATTAAGGAAAGAAGCATACATGATAAAAGATGTACGTAAAGGACTAGATTTTCTGATCAAAAGTAATAAACAGAATCTAAACAGTGGACAGAAAGTAGTAGGAAATAGGAAATTCTAAAAAATAATGTTGGATTACTGTTACCTGAGTTCTTCTACCTGTCTGCAGGCTGATCGGCGTTGATTAGGAAAATCGGCGTCGACTGATTCAAATCGGCGTCGACTGATGCAGGTCGGCGTCGACTGATATAAATCGGCGTCGACTTGGGAAAATTTGCAGGAAGATTGAGAAACAGACAGTGGAGACTAGATCGTCGATCTCCGCTGGATCTGTAAGTGTCGTAGGGATACTGCCAAGGCTCCACCTATGCTGGATGCAGGAACAGAGTCACCAAGAGATCGATGAAGACTCACGATGTTGATGTGGCAGGAGCAGAGTAATGGTACTCCTCTCAGGGATTGGTTTGACAGGATTCGCTCTCACTTGATAGATGATGCTCAGACTTGATGCTCGAAAATCTCTCGTTCTCCTTGTCTAACTCACTGTCTATCTCACCGTCTGACTGTCTAACTAGAACTGAGTTCTGGGCCTCTATTTGTAATCGGTGCCGACCGAGATGAAATCGGTGCCATTCTAAAAAATCGGCGTCGACCGAGTACCGGTCGGCGCCGATCAGGGAACAGACTCCCGAAATGGCCAAAAGGAGCGATTTCTGGAAAGATGAGAGTGATCCTGTCACCTCAAATATGGGAAATATCCCGCTGCTCAGTTTGGGAGGAGGAGAAATAGGGGGGATATATGGATAGAATAGATATGGGGTAGATAAGTGGTTAGGATACATGTAAAAAGGTGTAATTGAGTAGTTAATATTTAATTACTCATGGGTAAAACATAATGGGGTGAATTAAACCTAGGATAGGTGTTTAAATCACAAATTGAATAATACCCCAAGGGGGCCATGGTGATATGAACGTGCCCCAGGTTACCCGAGAAGATAAATGAATGTGAGGGACACCAAATTGGGTAACCAATAGCAAGTTCATATTCATTCGTATTCACATTCAAAATTACACACAATTTTCCACATGCTCCGAGTAGCTTTCTGTGATGAATTATTCATTTGTCGCGAGACTATAGTCATTATGCCACCTTGGCTTATCAAAATCCAACTTTTGATCTTTCACCATTGAGGAAATCTTCCAAGCGCCAAAATTGTAATTCACTTCCTAGAGTTATGTATTTTGTCTTTGTCACCATCCCAAAGTGTTGGCACTCTGATTCACTCACGATCATCCAATTCAAGAACAAAACAACTTAAATACTAGTCGATGAAGTATTGTGCACGCTGCTAACTGAGAGCTGACATGGACACGCTTGAATGATGTGGCCTTACTTGATGATCCGCACAATTTCACTTGTCTTTGGTCTTGGTTTTTTGATGAATAGATCCACCACAATGATCAAGAGAAAAATTGATGTAGACAAGATTCTCCTATTATTGATCTTTGTCGATAATAATGGTTTTTGACTCCGAAGAGACCAATGCCAATAGCTACGACTTATACCGCATAATTAGGAAGTTAGAGGTTGCTTCCACTTTAGAGACATTGGATTTGAATTGCCACACTATGCAGGTTTCATGGTGCATCCATGCAAGTGATGACCAATTTAGAACAAACGTAAGGAAAATTGTGACTCGCCTTCAGTTGATATGCGATCGCAGAATTGACCTATGTCGATGTGTCCCAAGTTAGTATCGATGATGTTCTCATACTTTGAATGGAGTGTTGAGGTGAGTATAATGATTAGGAATACATACCACAACATCATTTTGTTTGAATATGAGATGATTGTGACAGAAGCACGATTTCAGGCTATTACTTCCATCTTACAAAACTACACAAATCACCTAGTAATAATACTAGACGTCAAGTTGAGCATCTAAAAATTGGCAAGGGAGCATATGAAGGTGAGGAAAATTGAAAAAAATAATTCATTTCTCTTGACGATCATCTAAGTCTAAAATATCAACTCTCAAAGTGAGTCACCTTGACAGGCTAAAAATTGCGCACGCAGCGAAATCATGCAAACTACATTTTATTTGACTCTGTGAAAAATATCAAACGAACTACTATAGATTTGAAGTTTTTCAAATAAGTAAATAAATGTGATAATAATTAAATGAACTAAACTGTTTCTCTTGAAAATCATCTGGGCTCGAGATATGGATTCTCAAAGTAGGCCTTCTGCCAAGCTGAAACTGCACGCGCGGCAAAATTGAGTAAACTGGGTTTTTCTTGGGTTCGTGAAAAATATCAAATGAGGTGCTGTGCATTTGAAATTTGGAAAATGAGTATACGAAGATGGGAAGAATTCAAGGAACTAAAGCTTTCTTCCTGATGATCATCCATCTTTGAGTTATCAAACTCCAAAGTTGATTACTTCGACAGCTACTACCCGTAGCCTTCGTTCCGCACCCCGCACTATGTTATTCAATTTCTTCCTCTACTCAACCTATTTGTGACCTTTGCTTTGACTTGCATGGCTACGTGAGCTTGTTTCTTGACTGCGTGAGATTTCTACTCATTACCTAGTGTGCTTCTTTGTTCTGGCTTTGGCTTGCTACCTCCCTTGCGTGACTTTTATGACAGCCATCTTGCCTTTTTATTCAACTTGCAAAGTAATTGATCTTCCTAACATCTACGAGTACTGGGTTTATGGTGAAACATGGTCTGCTGCTTTCTCCTTGAAAGGGCGTGGAGCTTCTTTGTGCAGCTATGCATGTGATTCTCTACCTCTGGTTGAGTGGTGTTCCCTTTAACTGGCGTGGAGAATCAATTCCAGCACTTGGGTATATATTTTTGTTTCTTTTTTATTTATGCTACAAATATGTGTTGAATGTTTTGTTTGTATTAGTGTGTGGAATGTTTAGTTTATCCTCCACCAATGCATAGAAGTAGTTGTTTTTGGACTGTTTAAATATATCTTTTCTTTTCCAGGAATACATGGATTTGGTCTTTCCTTTCCTTTGACATGGGTAGCTTTTCATTTGGACTATTCTCTACCTCTCACACGTGGGTTGTTTCAATGGATGGGTAGACTCTTTATTTAGCAGTGTGAACTGGTCTTTTCTTCATGATTGGTGTGGAATTTTCTTTTTCTTTTTTTTTTATATTTGCAAATGCATGGGTAACTCCTCTCAAAACCAACGTAGACTGCAATTTTCTCATCCCCACATGTGGCCTCTACTGCAAAAAGCAAACAAAAATTAAAACAAAATGTGTGGAATTTGCAAATTATTGGATTTCCTGCCTATTTCTCCTTTCAACATGGACTCTTGTTTTTGGGCATGTGTAGGAAGCTGTTGTTTTTTTTTATTTGGCACGTGTGGAGATGTGGCCTTCCTTCCAAAACCTGCAGTTCTTTCTCCCTCCAACATGAGCTTCCTCTTCCTGATGTGTAGACATGCACAAGAAACGAATTTGGCATTGAAACTTGTTTCTTCTGTTGCGTGGAGATTTGCTTTTTGGCACTATTTTTTAATTTTTTGTGTTATTCCTCAACTTTCAGCTGTATTTCCCAATGTGTGGAGAGCATTAGCTTGAATTTTATTTGTTTAAAAACCTACGTGGTTTTTTATTTTGGACTGTCCTCCTCCCCTACTGGTGAATGCGTGGCCTTTAGTGTAGAAACAATTGGTTTCTCTTACTACGTGGATTCCTTGTTGCCTTCTCCCCTGCATGCGTGTATTACTTCCCTTGCGTGGACTGGTTTTGAATAAGTGGAAAGCTTTTTTATTAGATTTTCATTGATGCATCAAAACAAAACCTGGTCCTCCTACTTCTTCACAATGGCATTCAGAGTAAACTAATATTGTTTGAGGGATGTGATACAAATCTTATTATGTTCCTTTAGTAGAAATACAAAGAAATTTGGAAAGCTTCGCACAACTCTTTCCAATGAGTTTGATGGAGGAAATTATGAGGATTAATCCAACTTCCCTTCTTCCCAAGTAGTGGAATTAATTGCCAAGGGGAAATGCGGAAAGAAATGACCAATTGCTAATGGAAATGTCAAGACGGGCTGGCAATCCCTATTTAATTTCCCCATGTGGGAAATTAGGAGATTTTTTGCCCATTTGCCAATTCATTAATTTGGCAATTGGGGGAAGAAATCCCACGAGCGGAGATTTAAAACATTTTTTCTAGGAAAGGGGAAATCCAGGCCTGGGAAGCCAATTTGGCATCCCCGGCAATGGGAAACGAAAGCTTATTTTTCCCCCGACAATTAAAATAAACTTGTCGAATGAATTTTAATCAATATTTATTTAATTAAATACTCCAAAGTTATTAACAATTAATTTATCAAACAAAGAGTAATTAATTAATTAAGAGTGGATCTGGTGATGGAGGAAGAGGTACAGGGGTAAGCCAGAACCAGGACAATCTAAACAGCAACAATAGGTCCGGATCTTATGCTTCAGCGGTCTCCAAACAGAAGGAGAATGTCAGAAATGAGCTCTTAAAACCCTCCCAGGAGGTCCCGACGCTGAAAATCGAAGAGGATTTACTTCTAAAGGTTCTTAAGGAGGAGGAAAATCTCTCCCATCTGGGGCTCATATGCAGATTTCACAAATTTTGGCCTAAGCTTTCTCAGCTTCATGACTGGATAGCCCAGAGATGGAGAGAAAAAATACAAGGTAAGATTGAGCTTTATCCTTGTGCTAAAGCTTACTTCATTGCTGTCTTTGAAACCCCTGAAGATAGGGATTTAATTTTTAGTCAACATTGGGTTTGGGGGGAACATGGGCTTATGTCCAAACCATGGTATCCATCTTTCGACCCATTAAAGGAGTCTTTTGATACCTACCCGATTTGGGTTCGTCTACCAGGACTCCCATTGCAGCTTTGGAATAGATCTTGTCTCATTGCTATAGGGGATACTTTAGGCTCATGTGTAGCAGTTGATGATAAGACCTCCATTCAAACCCATACTACTTATGCTCGAATCCTGGTTGATCTCGATACCTCCAAATGTTTACCAGCAGAAATCAATCTTCAGATTGGAGCCAGGCTCTGGGTGCAGAGGATAGACTATGAGAGACTTGCCTTCAGATGTAGGCGTTGCTTCCAAACTGGTCATGTTACAGATGACTGTGAACACTCCAAACGTAAGACCAAAACAGCCTGGTGGAGGGATTCTCTACCTGAACATCTTACAATCGACTCAAATAATTAATTAATAGTTAACACAGTTTAAGACCTGACTCCCCCATCAAACCTATTGGGAGGAGTTCTCGCCCGAAATGGATGAAACAAAGACCGGAACGATCAAAAAAATGAGACGGTCGTGATGAGAGTAATAAACCACACAAAGTAACACTTTTGAAAAAATTTAAAATTTATATATTTTTTAATTAATTTTGAGAAGTCAAAATTAAATGATAACAAAATTAAATGATAACTGGCTCTAATTGGGGACAAGGACTTCATGGACGCAGCAACGGACCCAGACCAAAATATTCATGAAGATGATCTCAAAATGATGGGTCAAAAAATGGGATGATACAAGAGAGGAGACTGAAAGACGGGGAAAAGAAACAAACCAAAATCTTAATTACTTATGTACATACGGGGAACAACCCGTTTTCAATTTTGATAGTGCTTGAGATATTGCCCACTGTAGGGCAAAGGAAAATGAGTTCCATTAAGATACCCCAAGTAATAGGTGCTATCTCCACAAAAATGTCTGATTTTGAAAGGGCCTAGCCACAAAGAATAAAACTTCCCATGCTTTCAATTCGGTTCATATCTCTTGTCCCAGAGAAGAACCAAGTCATTGATTTGGAATTGTCTCTCTTTGGTTTTCTTGTCAAACAACCTCTTTACCTTGGATTGACGTTCCTCGATCCTATTTGCCACTTGAATTCTTTGTTCCTCTAGCTTTCTTAGGAACGTGATCCTTTTATCTAATGCATTGGTGAAGCATTCATCATCAATTGCTTGGGCTAATTTTAATGTTGGTAACTCCAGTGTGATGGGAATTTGAGCATCAGTTCCATACAAAATTTGAAATGGAGACATCTCGATTGCTCTATTGGGAGTTATGTGGTCAACTTATAATGCATCATATAACTTTTTGTGCCAAGTTATTTGATTTTCTTTGACTAACTTGCGCACGATAGTAACGATGTTTTTGTTATTGGATTCTGCTTAACCATTTCCCTGAGGGTAGTAATCTAACGAATGAGACAAAGATATCCCATACCCATAACAAAAACCTATCATCTCTGTAGAAGAAAAAATTGAGGCATTGTCCATCACGATCTTGTGTGGAATTCCATAATGAACCAATATATTTTCTTTGATGAAATCACAGATTACCACAGTAGATGTTTGTTTCACTAGTATAACTTCTACCCACTTTGTAAAGTAGTTAGTTGTGGTGAGCATGTGAGTATGAACAGCACTAGAATTAGGATTAAAAACCCCAATGAAATCTAAACCCCATTGTTGAAAGGGTTCTTTAATGACAATTGGCTTCAAAGGAAAAGCTGTCAATTTTGGTCTTCCAACAAATTGTTGACAAGCTTCGCATTTTGTCACCCATTTTCGAGCATCGAAAAACATAGTGGGCTAGTAATAATGTGCTCACCAAATTTTATGGGCTGTCACTAGGCCAGAGAAATGACCACCACAAGCATGATTGTGAAAAGATTCTAACAACCTAGGTTGTTGCTCTTTATCAACACATCTGAGGAACATGTTGTTAATTCCTTTCTTGAACAAAGTGTTGTCCCAAATGACATACCTAGAAGCTCTTAATTTGATAGATTTTTTTTTCCTTAGCTGTTAGATTCTTTGGACACTCACCATATGTGAGAAAGTAGGCTATATCAGAATACCATTCATCTGTGGTACTGACAAAAACTGCTAGTAGTAAATTTTCCTCAATTGGTTCTTCTTCAGAGTCATCTTGTGGTTCATTTTATGTGATGAGTTGGTAGAGTCCTCTTCCTCAAACCAAATTGGTAGGCTTGATATCCAAATCATATTCTTGGATCTTAGAGACCTAATTACCTCTTTTAGATCCTGGTTCTTGTTGTGTCAGCATCGATTTAACTGCGGTGTCTCAAAGTAAGACTTTGGTATGTGAATTCAACTCATAGTACCTGAAGTGTTTCAAGGCTCTCACCACCACGTATGCATGTCTCTCAAGGGGAGTGTAATTGAGTTCATGTCTCTTGAATCCAAAGCTCATGAATGCAATAGGAGATTCAACTCCTTGATTGTGTTGAGTCAAGATGGCAGAGATTGTGTGCAGTGAAGCATAGCAATAGATTATGAAATCCTTTTTAAAATCAAGAAACACCAATGTAGGAGCTTTTACAATAGCACCCTTGAGCTTTTCAAATGCCTCTCTACCTTATTTTTACCATTTAAAGGATTCTTTTCCTTTCATCATATCATCGATTTCTTTAGTAATCTCGGCAAAATCTGGCACAAATCTTCTCAAAAATTTCACCTTCTCAAAGGAGTGGACTCCAGGCTTACTTGTAGGAAAGGAAATATTCTTGATAACTTGAACATGCTCAAGATCGATCTTAGTTCCTTCCTTAGAAACAATATGACCTAGGAGTTTCCCTTCCGTAACTCCAAACACAAACTTTTTTGGATTCAAAGAGATCTTATGAAGTCTAAACCTTTGCAATATTTTCTTTAAATATCTTAGTTGATCTTCTCGCTTCTTTGAGAACACTGTCAAGTCATCTAGGTATATCACAATGATCTTGTCTTTATAATATGTGAATGCCATATCCATAGCCCTTTGAAAATTAGTGCTGACATTGATCAAACCAAAATGCATTCTTCTATATGCGAACATACCCTAAGGGGTGGTGAATGTGGTTTTATGTTGATCTTCTCTAGCCACTTCAATTTGACTATAACCAGAGAAACCATCTAGCATAGATAGCATTTCTGATCCAGTTACTGCCTACAGAATATGGTCCATGACTGGTAGTGGATAATTATCTTTCAAGGAAGCTTGATTAAGATTGTGGAAAACCATGTAAATCCTAATTTCTCCATTTTTATTGCGAACCAATACAATGTTAGCTATACAGGTCGAATGTCAAATAGGAAACACTATCCTCTCATCTAACATCTTTTGAACTTCATGAAATATTGTCCCTGCAATCTTGGGATTATATTTTCTTTTCTTCTGCCTGAATGGAACTGCACCAGGCTTCAAGGGTATGGCATGCTCCATTTCCCTAGGTTGGAAAGACTTCAAGTCTTCATATGAGTAAGCCAAAATGTCAGAATATTTGGTAAGGAGGATTATGAATTTCTTGCACTCCTCAAGTGAGCAACACTTACCAATATTGACCAAGAGAGGTTTATCCTTGGTTTCAATGTTAACTTGCTCATAGTCAACAGAATTTGTAGGTCTTGCCTGCTCTTTCTCTTTGATAAACCTGTCATGTTTATCTAAAAGTTCTTCAAGTGAAACCAATCCTTTGGGAATTTTATTTCCTCTTATTTGAATGATGCCTTAACCAGGATCTTCGTTCTCAAATCCTTCTTGAATGGGTGAGGTATTTGATTTGTGAAATGTAGAATCACTTCCTTCAAACTATAATTGTTCAAAAGTATCTCTCTTTTACAAGAAGGAAATAATTTTTTGATCATCATTGAATACTTTCCAATTTTCTACATTGTCAGGAACACTTGGCCTAAAAACCATTTCAATGGTGTATTTGTCTTGATCAAACTCTGAATGAGGAATCATTAATGAAGCTGAGGCTGCTAGAGAATTTACTTTGTCATTCTTTTCACAAGGGACAAATTTTATGGAAAAAGCATTAAAGACTTCAATCGCATCCCACACTTTATTTCTGTAGTTTCTTAAACAATCATTCTTTACTTGGAGAGATTCTATATAATGTAATGAAACTGTCATTCTTAAGGCTTATCAATTTTTTGCACTCAAGGGGGAGATCTATTGAGCAATATAAGAGAAATAGAATTCTTCCACTTTCCTTCACCATTTTTCTTCCATTTCTTGCATTGTACAACTTGATGAAAATGGAAATAAAGAAAGGGATTGTTTCTTTTCATGGCTTATGAATGTGTGGAACTTTATGTACATGGTTTCCTCTAGCTGTTGGCATAATAATCTTGTTGTTTCTTTCTAACAAATTGTGGATGTGAACTTTCTAATTGGCTCTAGCGAGAAACTGATTTTCTACTCGCAGGGTTGATTTTCCTTGTCTAAATTCTCTAACTCCCCTCACCCTATCTCCCAAAAAAATATTCCCTTACAATTTATTGTAAGCATTTCAGCGGGTGCTATGGAGTGTACTCATTGGATCCCCAACCTTTTGTCTAACAATTTTTTTTTCTGTTCATTCACAATAAAGTGGAGTTACACCACCCAAGTAGATGGACCTAGATTCTTAGAGCGTTGGCTAGAAACCCATCAATTTTTCCCCAAAATTTTTTTCTCACTAGTTTTTTTGGGTGTCCATCATGGGAAAACTTGGTAGAAATATACACCCAACATACAAGCATATAAATAAAAAAAATCAGAAATCCGAAAAATAGAAAATTCTAGAATTTGAGAAAATTAAGAGCCTCATGCCTTTCACAAATGGCTATACCCAGAAACCCACCCGATAAAAGACCTGAACTATTGTTTCATATTCAAAAATACATCACTTCTGACTTAAGGGAAGCCATTTTGCATAACAGACAAATATTTACACAGTACTTCATTTCTACGAGATTTTTGGACCTTGAGGAAGAACATACAACTGAGTTAGAAAAAGTAAGAAAATTCCAAGCACCTCAAAGAAAAGCTTAAAATCATTTTAGATATTCAAGCTGGTGGATAGAAGGTACACTTAGCAACAAAGGCAATGAGGATAAACTGATATTATCTTTGAAGAACTACAAAGAAGAAAATAGTTTCTCAGAAATCCAAGGTCTCCCCTTTGTCATACAACTATTTCCATTGGAAGTCCAAGAGTCATCAACCCATTGGATGTGGATTTTCCAAATATCAATGAGAACATTGAAGACTTCACCAACATTGAGACTGAAGAAGAATCTCAAGAAAGAGAAGAAAGAGATGAAGCAGATATAAGAGTTCAAATTGAAGAGATCAAAAGAGCTGAAGTAGACACAAGGGCAGCAACTGAAGCTACAGCCTTAGAAAGGTTGGAAGATAGGATCATAAACACAATGGCCAATTATGAAGAACATAGACCAAATGTACCATGGGGTGGAAACATTGGCCCACTTGTTCTTCCACAACCCCTCCATGAGCTACCAAAATATTTGAGAAAAAAATTCCTAAAATTCAGAGGAGATGGTTCTCAACTCCCTGAGGAACAGGAAGCATCGTTCATCACTACTTACGGTGTATTAGGTATGGCACATAAAGATGTATAAGTCATAATTTTCATATAATATTTGTAAGATAAGGCCACCGAATGATTCTACATGCTTCCAGTGAGATCTATCACTTGTGGGGAGGATATAAGGAGCAGATTTGAGCACAGGTTCAAGTCTACATAGGAATTCCAATATCTCCTAGTTCAATTGGTGCAAATGAAGAAGGAACAATTTGATTCGATGAAATATTTTGTGGCCAGATATAACTTGATAATTAGAAGTATCCTTGAAGATGTCATGCCTCTTGATAACAATATAAAAAGGTTCTTCATCAGTGCCCTACCACCAAAAGTTGGTTTTTTCCTTAGAAGGTCCCAACCAATGGATTTGAAAGAAGCACAAGATTATGTGAACAAAACTGAAGATGATTTAATCTTAGCTAGAAAGGCAAAGGAACCTAATGGAAAACATAAAGGTCAAAGCTCAAGCTCAACCCACATTGATCCTATGATCCAGAAGATGGCCAATGACATGATGACCTTGAAGAAACAATTGTCTCAAATCACCATTTGGAATGCTCCAAGGAAGCCTACTCCTCTGAACCAACCAAGAGTCACTCCGCCTCCTTGTCGGCTTTCCCTCGAAGCTTTGTTGGTCAATGATACCTATGAAACCAAAGAACCATAAGAGGGAGAAAAAATGGAAGAACCATAAGAATAAGAAGATGGCGATGATGGAAACTACCTCGAAGTTGAAGAAGTTGATGGCAACACCCATAAAGGTCTTATTGAATATGTTTCAGCAAGTGAAGATTATGATGAAAAAGAAGCACCAAGATTCTTGTGTGTGGTTTTAACTTATGTATAATCAAGAAAAGGAGCTCCATATTCAGAAACCGCTGCAAATAAGAAGAAAAATATCCTCCTGAAATCCCATGGAACAAGATCATCAATAGAGGATCACCACTCTTGACATCTATGGATTCGGCCAAAGAGAAACCATACCTGTTAGCAAGAAAGAAGCCTATTACCACATCAAGTAAGTCCTTTGGTTCCTCTCCTAGTGCTAAAATTTCTAATAATAATTCTTCTTCAAATGATACTCCTACAAAATCATCCAAAACCTCAATAAATCTTAGTTTCCCATCTCCTTCCAAACTTGCTACCACATTTACCAAAGGGACCTAAGCTCCTAAAGTAGCATCAGCTACACCATGTAAAACCTCTACCTTCTCTGGAACCTCACCTTCACCCTCCACATCCCTATTTGATTATGTTGAACACACAAACAAACCCAAAGTTCATATCATGGAGATGGAGTATTTACAAACACACCCAGCTCATTTTGAGAGGTCCGTTAATACCATCTGAAATGGTACCCCCCAAATCCTAATATTGTAAACCCCAGTGATAATGTTCTTATCTTTATACCTTATACATATTCCTCATAGAATATGATATCCCTTAGCACATCAAATACCAACAAATAAGAACCTTTCTACCTGTCCCTTTTTTTCAAAGGTTATCAACTCAAAAATTGTATCATATATTCTGCAGCCTCTTACAATGTTATCTGTGTTAAGGTAAAAAATTCATTAGGTCTTACCTTGACCTATGTCAATGGCTCTTGCTAACCCATGGAATCCAAATAATTTTTGTTTGTAGGGAGAATAAAATATTCTCAAGTGGCCTTAGCTGATTTTCCTCAAAAGAAAGTATTGCTCACCATTCTAGTAGCAGACATTCCAACATCTTTTGGGATGCTTTTGAGTATAATTTTTTGCATAGAATTTGGTGGTGAAATCAAGATGGATTGGTCCTCTATGATCATACTAGTGAAGGGAGAGATGAAGAAGTTATTTCCAGTGTGGAATATGAAATACACAGTTCGTGAATCAGAAGATTTGAGAGAAACCATCTTGTTCCAAAATTGTGGGCTAGGAAATTACTTCTTCACTTCAGAGAGAGATGAGAATTTTCCTCTTCTCACAGATGATGAATAGAACCAATTGTGGAAAATGGAGCTCAATGGTAGCCAATATAGTGCTAGATATAGTGCATGTGTCATGCTAACTTCCCCATCAAGTGAAGTATACCCATTTGCATTTAAATTGCAATTCGATAATAAAAATAACATGATGGAGTATGAAGCCCTTCTCCTAGAAATGGGTGTTGCCAAAGAAATGAGAATCAAGAAGTTGAGATTTCTGGGAGATTCTGAGGTAATAGTCAAACAGGTAAGGAAGCAATATCAAGTAAAAAATACAAGGCTCAGACATCATATAAACAGTGTATGAAACTGCGTTGAATCATTTGATGTTTTTTCTATCCAATCCATCCCTCGAGAATAGAATGAGAGGGTGGAATCTCTTGCAGATTCAACTTATTTAGTGACACCCCATCCTTCCTTTGGAAAAGATAAATTACAAATAGAGATGGTTTTTAGGCCTATATTTCCTAATAATGTGAACCACTGGCAAGTTTTTAACGATGAAAACTAGCTCTTGGCCTTCTTAGAACAAAGAGATAGTTTCTAAGGAAGACAAAGAAGGAATCAAAGGGATTGATGAAGAGGGTGTAATCAAGATTAAAGTAAATAAAATCCTAAAATTTATTATCTCTTGGGAAAACTTGTTCGATAAGCATGATAGATTCATCCAAGAGAAAGCAAAGCGGTCTTCCAGGTGCCCAACTAATTTTTAGAAGGAAAATATTGGCACCACAGAGTAGCTTGGAAAGTGTTGTTCACCTAAGGAAAAGAGAAGGTTTGTTTATTTTTTAAAAAAATTATTCAAATATTTTGGATTATTCTGACAATGATCTTAAGTCCTCCCAACCAAAGGAAATGCATAATTCAATTCCTTTGAATCTGAATGCCAAACCTTTTAGGAAAAATCAAAGGCTTTATAATCCAAAAGTGGTGTAAATTGATTGTTGAAGACAAGGCTCTCAAAGATCAACATGGTGGTGGTGATTTTCTTTGTTCCAATTGTTTTGAAGATAGGTTACAAGTTATCTTTGTAAATATAACCAATGAATGGTATAAAGATATTTCTTATTAGTTGACCTATGGTGATTTCCTTGATCACCTTGACTACAAGAAAAGGAGAACACTCAGGTCAAGGGAAAAAAATTCATAATTTGGAACCATACACTCTACAAGAGAGGTCTTGATGGATGCTTTCTCATGTTTATGGACAAAGATCAATAAGTGAAACTCTTGAAATCATATCATGATCAAGAATGTGGTAAACAATCTTCAGAAATGTTCACCTCTCACAAGATCCTATGAGGAAGATACTTTGGGCCTAATCTCTTTTTGGATACTCAAGACTGTGTTTCCAAATGTGAGGCATTCCAGTAGTTTTTCGAGAGACCACAACTCACAACACTTCCTCTTAGGTCGATTGTCATTGAAGAACCATTTTAGTAGTGGGGACTAGACTTCATTGGTGTTTTGAACCACACTCAAGTTTAGGTCACATGTACATACTCATAGAAATATACTACTTCACAAACTGGGTGAAATCCATCCCTGTCAAGAAATATAATACCAAAACGGTATGTAACTTCATTAAGGAAAATCTCATAGTAAGTTTTGGATTTCCGCATAATATCATGGTAGATAACACCACCTATTTTTCTTCAAGAGAATTGAATGAGTTCTTCTATAGCTATGGTATCTCCCTATCTCATTCACCACACTATTAATCACAAGTAAATGGTCAGGTTGAGTCAAGAAACAATAACCTTGTGACCATTGTTTGGAAGCTTGTGGATGAAAATAATAGGAATTGGCACGAGAAAATTCATGATACCCTATGGGCAGATAGGATAACATTGAAGAAAGTAATTGACATGTCACCATTTCAATTTCTCTATAGGATTGAAGTTGAAATTCCCATCATGGTTGATATGTCATCTCTCAAGTTTCTCTAAGGAATAAAAGATATCAATATCAAGATAATCTTGTTCCTTGAGAAGCTTGAAGAAAACAAAATCTGAGTGGTCGATCATATCAAGGAACATCAATTGAAGGTAAATAATATTTTTAACAAGAAGGACAAAGCCAGGGAGTTGAAAAATGGATACCTTGTTCTACTATGGAATAAGAGGAGAGAACCAAAATGTAGCCATGGAAATTTTGACTCATTGTGGCTGAGTTTGTTCCATATCCGTGAAACTTGTGGAGACAATTCAATCCTACTCTCATACCTGGAAGGGACACCATTGGATTTTCCCCATAGCGGGAAATATTTTAAGTAGTATCATCAGTGAAAGTGGGTTGTTCCTCACCTTGTATTATAGGTGATTAATATTTTCTTTCCTATTTCCATTTTGTGTGCATTTTTCTCTTTGTTGTGTGGTGTGCTTCCCTTCATTCGTGTGTTTGTGTGTATGTTGTCCCTTTCTTGCTATCTCTTACATTTTGATTGTTCTGCATGACCCAATGGATAAGGCACTGGTCAATGTTTTAAACAAATATTCCAGATGTTTTCATGCAAATGTGTAATAGGAAAATTCTCAGTTTTCAATCATGACAGCTATACCCTACCTGAAAATTTTACCCAAAGGTCATTCCGAGCCCTCCTTCCTATCACCCTAATCCCCGAGTCAGTCATATCCCTTCTCTATGAATTAGTTCGAAGTGTCATGTTAGTATTTCCATAGGTTATTTATGGTTACCTAGTCAATCCAAGTTATTTCAAAGTAAGATTCATCAAGACAGACCTTTTAATAAGTTTGGGAAAGGTCATGTTCTGATCTTCTTGAAGATGGTACACCCCTCGCTTGGAGTGGAACGAAAGGAAAAAATACATCATGGAGGTGTAAATGAGAGATATGAACATTTTGAAATCAGTTTTGGAAGGTTTTGGTAAGTTTGACAAGTTTTGGAGCAAGTTCAACAAAAGTGGGTCTTGGAGGCCTAAGCAGTGCACGGTGCCCAAAAAGCTACTAAGCTTCAAGAAGTGATTATAGGAGCTCCAGAAGGATTTAGGATTCAAAAAAATATCATCAAAAATGTATTTAAGATCCCTATATGATGTTGAAATCATATTCTACACAACAGCTAGGAGCACTATGTCCACATCTAGTTTTTCTCATGTACATCCCTCGAGATAGAACCAAAATCTTATATTTCAGTAAGAAAATGGATGAATCAGAAAATGATAACCCAACCAATGGATTCATAAGGTCATTTTAAGATAGAATCATATATATTTTCATAAACAAAAACCTCATAGGGAGCTTAAAATATGATCCCAAAAGTTGACCCCCAAGGTAAAAGCTCCAATAATTAGCCATTTTCTAAGTTGAAAATCCAACCAATCGGAATGTGGCACACTTTTTTGCACCAAGTGCACCAAATATTTTGTGAAACATGTGCAATAAAATGTGCACCTACCCAATTTTATCCCCTGTACCTCCAGATGACTAAGTTTCAACTCCTTCTTAGAAAAGATAAACCCTTAGGCTTCATTTCCTAGCCCCCGCTCTGACAACTGGACTTTGCCACATGACCCAATCAACATAGGGTGAAATTTTTTCCACAAATTGAAAAAAATATTGGTGCAACAGGTGCAATAAAATTTCACCCCCATCCTTTTAAGACCCCAATTTAGCATCTGACCCCGATAGACCGAAAAAGGTGCAAATTTTAACCCCCTCTCTCATCCCCAACAACAAATTGCACAATGACAAGTGGCCCAATGGGGATGGGGCAATTTTTTTTTCACCAAGTGCACCAATAACTTAGTGAAAGTGGTGCAAAAAATTATGAATCATTCCAAAACATTAAAATTATGCATTTTTTCAATTGGCGGGTTGTCACTAGCTTCTTCCTTCACGCACGCACATGTTTTCTTCAACTTTCAGATTCTCCTTCCAATCCTCCATTTCTACTCCTTCCAAACCTTCCATAGCATAATATCCATAATTTCTCCATAATTCCATGTTTTTGAAATGAATAAATGGATGTTTTTCTAGAAAACTCCATGATCAAGAGCTATTAGAAACCCTGGGGCACAAAAACGAAGAATTGCTCATATCTCCCGAATTGTTCATCGGTTCCCTATGAAATTTTGAGAAAAAATCCCATATCCAAATGCCTTGGAGAATCAAAAAACAAAAATCCCTGATATGGTCTAAATTGTTTTAGCATCCACTCAAAAATTTCTTCCCTAGAACGTGCTTTCTCCATTTTCCACCAAACCATGTAGCAGACTGACATGAATATTTGAACAGAACATTTGAAGGGAAAACCTAGAAAGAATCTACAATTTTCTCATCAATCCTACAAAATGGTTTTCATATTCTAAAAATATAAAGTGCCACCAGTTTTCATTTTCCATTTTTAGTAAGTTTCCAAAAATGGCAAACTCCTCCAGAAGAATAGACACTGAAAAACATACAGATAAAAAACTAGGACACGTGGGTCGAAAAAATAAAAAAGCCAAAAAGAAAAAAGCAAAAATTAAATTTCCAAAAATGGAAAGTGCTTCAAATTGACCCTAAGGTATCTGTGGTAAGCTTGGAATGTGAAAGAAACACCTTAGTACCAAAAACAAGACCAAAAAAGTAACCTTCCTGAAATAGCAGCCTCTAGGTTCTGATTACCGAAAATAGCAGTTTTTGGCTCTAGTTGCATAAAGTTGCTACCATCTCAGTAGTGACTCATATCACTAATGTTTTCTACCATGAAGATCAAGTTCACTATCTTAGAGCATGTTTTTTCTCTCACATAAAAGTGCATGAGTGTGGGTGATAGTTATATCGCGTACATGGACCTGGAAGAACTCAAACACAAAATGTTTGGTGGGCAAAGGGAACCAATGGAAGAAACTATATTTTCCAATGGATTATATGCAGCCAATGGTCATCCTCAGTCCCTACAAAACATTGAGCTAGTGTTTTCCTATTCCCAACACTATGAACTAGACACTAGAACATTTAGTGCGAATGACAATTCCATCATGGAAGTGCTCAACCTGAGGGTTATATCAAAAATTTTGCAAATTCCAATTGAGAAATATATGGTCATGATCACGAAGTATTTTGCAAGCTTGGAATGGCTCAAGAATGATTCATACCTCCAAGGCTTCACCTTAGGCTAATGGCTTAAACATGAGAGGAAGCCTTCTCGTGTCCTAAAATTCCTCTCCCATAACCAGTTTCACAACACCTTCTTTGATATGATCATCCTGTTGAGTCAAGTCATGGGTGAAGAAACTACGAAGTAATTTCAGGATTGGATGGTGATTTTAATCACCACAATCATCAAGGAAAACCAAATGATTGATTGGGGACATCTCATTAGCAATAGCTTGCACTTCTAGTTGCTTCAGGTTCATGCTTCCAAGATATTTTCTTGACTTCATATCTAGTGTTTGCCCTTGTGAGAATAAGATCATTCATAGGTTTGACACCTGCACAGAATGTTCTCTCAAAAGGATCCTGCATTCGAAAGATATCCTCAATTGGCCCTAAAGGAAAGAAATCAATAATACGTCAAGGTGAACAAAACATTCACAATGTTCATAATCAAACTACTAGAAGGGAGTCAACACATGAGAATATCATCTCAGGCCACTACCTTGATCAAAAATTATGGTTCAAGCTTCATCCAATTCTCCACGTTCTCCTACCTCAGGGTGGTTGGTTTTTATCTCACTCTATGGATATTGCCACAATACCCGAGTGAAAAAATGGTACTGATGGAGATGTGCTAGAAATTACTACACGTGAACATCAAATTAAAGAACCACAAGAAGAAACAAATCTCCTTCCCATCTCACTGGGTATTTTCAAGTGTAAGAGCTCTCATGATGTTGAAAAAATCAAAGTTTTCCTCACCCCAATCAACATGCACTCATATATTTCTAGGGAGAATTTCTATCTTAGGGAGAATTCAAAATCCTTCCACTTTCTAAACTTATGCCACATACCTCAGATTGAATACTTGTGAGCCAACTACATCAATGAGTATGATGAGTGTGACTATATGAGGATGACTGTAGAGAAGATGGAGAGATTCAAGTTCGAGTGGTACAAACAAGGTGTTCCTAAAGATGGTTCTGAAATGTTTAATCATTAATACCCTATGGTCAAAGCTTCCCCTCTCCCTTAGGTGTAGTGGAGTGTGCATGAATCCATTGATATCAAGGAACATATCATGGCCATCATGAAGAGGTCAAAATAATTGTTCAAGAGGAAGAGAGTTGATCTCCTCGCATCAAGTAACTTTCCATCTCTTCAAAGGAAATAATCATACCACTTGAATTATAAGACCAAGGAATAGGCCATGAGATCAGTTCACTTAGGAGAGAGCTCGAGGAGGGAAGCAGATGAACTTGACCCTCCTCATTACATGAGATTGCGGAAGAGAGAAAGACCGAGTGAGATACCTGTTGTGGACCTTAGATAGGGGGAAATTGAGCCAAATAAAGCATATACCTTACAGAAACCTCTTGATCTTCCATCCCCTACTACTACACAAGCCTCGCCTATACAAATCCCACCTCTTCAGGTGGAGCAAGAAGTTACAATCATGCCCAATACTAAGCCAGATTCCAATGAGATCTTCTCATGGATGCAAGAAATGATCACAATGGAGAATCACATGGTACAACAAGAAATATTACCTAACTTCTCAGCCATTTCTTTGATGGTAAAATATAAGAAGGGAAAGTTAGCTCAGGAAGCCTCCATATTTTACAGTGGTACTTCAAGGAATCAGTACATCGAGATAGTAAATCTGAAGGTTATCAAGCCTATTAAAGAGATGAATCCAACTGACTACGAGATGAGCACCATCTCCTTAGGATAGGAAATATAAAAGATTGACCTACACCTATATCAGGAATCTTCCACTTTCCTAGTCATGATTATCAAAGAGTACAAGAAAAATTTGGATCAAGCAGATGATCACATTCACACTCTCACATCCTACGTCCATGTGCTTCTTGATCCTAGTTTTGCTAATGTTCTCCCTACAGAAGAAATCACTGTAGTTAACAAAATTGATCTTGAGTCCATTAGGAAGACCTAAGAATTCACCATGTAAGGAAAATCCAATGAAAAATGGGTGAATATTATCCTTGAGAAATGAAAGACACTTCTTCTAGAGGTGATAACCTTGTACAAATACATGGATGACACAACGATGAAAGTGCTCACAACCAGAGACTTAATCGAGGCCTTTAAAAATCATTGGGACTAAGTGTATTCCTTGGTGATGGGCATGGGTAGAGTTTAGTCACCCTTCCTGGTGATTAAAGGTGTGTTATCAATGGTAGAAGAAGATTTATCTCAAGTTTGTGCCCAAGTGTTGTTCGCACAGTATGAACTGATCAAGCGTGCCATCAATGAGCTAGATACATATGAAGAGGATGTCCAGAAGATGTAGAAAGAGGTATATGCTCATATCCAAAAACTTGGGGGTACCAGTAGTGAACCCAGATACTTCAACATAGGATCTGTTGAAATAACTCAAGGACTGAGTTAAGAGTGAGGTCAGAGATTCCTTTTCATCCATAGAAAACACTTTGGAATCTTTGGCCGAGATACAGGAAATTATCTCCACCACTTCAGAGAAGTATCAAGCATGGTATTCAGAGTGCAAACACATCAAGTCCCTTGTGAGGAATTTCATCAAGTCCCTTAGTCTCATCCCAATCCCTTAGGAGTGCTAGGTAATTCAAACAGTGGTAAGATTCAGCAAGGAGTTTAAGGGTATTGAAATTTCACCAGCAACACTTCCCAAGAGTCCTTTAGTCGTAGAGTCATCTTCAAAGTATCTCTCTCTCTTCTTCTTTATTTCTCCCTCTCACATTTATTCTCCCCTCTTCTAATTATTCATTATGTGTAATCATGATATTTCTTCTTATTATTTAAAGTGACTTTATAAATTTGAGTTGTAAAAAACCCTTTATTTTATAAAAAGGGAACTTAATTCCTAATTGATATGAAGATTAATGGTCATGAGATGAATAAGGAAATGAAGATTCATTTAGGGGCAGTTGAAAGGTCATTTCTGATTCTATATAATTTAATGACACCCTACTTCTTAATTTTTGTCAATTTTGTGCACTCAAGGGAGAGATGTATTGATCAATACAAGAGAGATAGCATTCTTCCACTTTCCTTCACCATTTTTCTTCCATTTCCTGCATTGTAGAACTTGATGAAAAGGACAATAAAGAAAGGGATTGTTTATTTTCATGGCTTATGAATGTGTGCAAATTTTTGTACATGGTTTCCTCTGGTCATTGGCATAATAATCTTGTTGTTTTGTTTTACCAAATTATGGATGTGAACTTTCTATGGCTCTGGAAAGAATCTGATTTTGTACTTGCAAGGTTGATTTTCCTTGTCTAAATTCTCTAACTCCCCTTTCCCTATCTTCCAGCAAATTATTCCCTTATAATTTATTGTAAGCATTTTCCACACATGCAGTGAAGTGTGCTCATTGGATCCCTGACCTTTTAGCCAAAAACTATTTTTTTTTCTCCATTCACAATAAAGTGGAGCTGCACCACCTAAATAGAGGGACCTAGATTCCCATAACGTTGGCTAGAAACCCATCAATTTGTCCCCTAACAAATTTTCTTGCCAATAAGTGTGTTTACATAATTCTATCCAAGTTGAGAGGTACATTTCAAATAGTTTCTTCTACATTTTTCTCTAGCATGGATGCATTAGGTGACACATTCCAAATGCCTACCTTATAAATATTTTGTAAAAGACTTACTAGGAAATAATCCAAACTATCTAACCTTGAGTCTTCCACCTCTCAAAAGTAATTAGTAGCATCTAATCCTAAGAGAAAGGGAAAACCAAAAGGTAAATCCAATTTTATCCATTCTCTATCTCAAAATTCTCCTAAACGCAAAGAAAACAACTCTAAACCCAAGGAATCTTCTATATCCAAGAATAATCCTAGCCTTTCATGTTCTTTTTGTGGAGACACTAGTCATGTAGAAGCTAGGTGTTAGAGGAAAATGCAAGCCTTGGAGGATGCAGTCAAAAAACACTATATCTCTATCTCCACTCCACCTCATTCCAATGATCATGGAAAAGAACTTAATGTTGTTAGGAGATATTAGTCAACAATTCCAGATATTTGGGTTATAGATTTTGGTGATTCTCATCACAAGACTTCTTCCAAGGAGTCTTTTGTATCTCTAGGTTTGAGTTCTACTTCCAAAATTGAGGTTAGAGATTCTTCATTTCTTCCTGTTAAGGGAAAAGGTGACATTCATATTGATGGTGAAAGAATTCATGATGTAATGTATGTTCCTAACATCAATACAAATTTACTTTTTGTACATCAAAATTTCCATTCAAGTCAAGGAAAGACAGTGACTTTTACCCCACAAGGAGAAGAAGTGTGAACCTTGTTGGAGCCTCATTCACTTGTTTCTTAGGGAATTATTGATCGTAGTTATATACTACATCACTTTGAGGGTTTTGAAGACATTTCATCAATAGGGACAAGCTTGGTTTCTCATGAATATTCAGAGAGAAAGCTTTGGCATGAACGATTTGGACATCTCAATCACAAATATTTGAAGGAGTTGAGCACTCATGGTATGGTTTATGGTTGTCTTATAGTTTCTTGTATTGAGAGATTTTTCCCTAGATGTGAATTAGGGATGAAACACCAAGATCCATTTCCTAAGGGTATGTACAAGAGAGCTTCTTCACCACTTGATCTTATGCTTATTAACTTGATGTTTTTTCCAACTCCCTCTTTCAAAAAAGCTAAGTATGTACTTACATTTATTGATGATTTATCGAGGCATACTGTTGGCGAAATAATTTGTCGATAGGAAAAATTATTTGATTTTAACCAATGCTTTGGGACTAGGTCCCTCTGCTTGAATGGGAAAATCGATTATTATATGTGAAATAAAAACAAATCTATTGTTGGCCCAAAGGTTGGGGATCCAACATGAACAATCCACTGCACCTATGGAAAATGATTGCAATTTTGTGCAAGGGGGGAATTTTATATGGAGGTAGGAATGTGGGAGTGATAAATTAGAAATAGGATTAATATTGTAAGTATAAAAAATTCATATTATTGCAAGGATTAACTAGAAATATTAACAAACACAATTGGAAAAGAATAATTTTTGCTAGCTATATCAAGATAAGATGAAACCATGAACGTAAAATTCCACTTATTCACTCATTCAAAAAATCTAAAACTCCTTTCTTTATTGAAATATTTGCATATTTTTACAATAAGAGAGATAGAGGAAAACATATGAGAAGGAGAATGGAAGAATTTTCTATCTTTTGCTTATTCTTGGTAGTTATCTACTTGTTAGAGCTAAAAATTACACACGTTCCAAATCAGATTGATCTAGGGATTTGAGGTAACATGGGATTGTCTCCAAGTTGTGGAAATTGAATTGAGGTAGACCTCTTGAGAAGTTTGGCTTCCTCTACCTGTTCTTGATATTAAAACTACTCATAGAAAAGGAAATGCAGCTACCTAATAGTAACCTATAATTCCAAGGTACTAGGGAGAGAAGAAGATGCATAAAATTAAAATCCTAAACTAAGGGAGGTGTTAACACTAAGAACAAGGGATGGAGACATTCCAATGAGTGAAAATGAGAGGAATAATGGAGAGGGGAGAGGTCAAACATGAGTGACACAGTCCCAAACTACATTTACCATCATTTTTTCCATGGAGAACAACATATTCAAATCCTACAAGAAGAATACAATATGCACAATACACCTACAATTGTAATGAAAGGCAATAAATGCAATACTTAGTATTTCATTCATTAATGCCTGACCCTTCATTAATATTCTTGTTTTTTTTGGCTACATTTTAATCTTTGGTTTCAGTCAGTTGCAGCATTCCTGCAACCGTTCGCTAACATAAAAAATTGACAACCCTTTGAAATGAGTAATTTATTACTATATATATATATATATATATATATATATATTAGAAAGACTCTTCTTCTACCCCCAGCATGACCTCTCATTTGTCTTTTACAACTTGTGACTCTTCGTCTTCCTAGGAAGGAAATCAAGTCCCCTTTTTATTAATTGAGGGTAACTTATTACAATGTAAACTATAGTCACATTTAAATGAATAAGACAAAATGAAAAGTGTAACCCTCTAATGAAGAAATAAAACATGAAGAAAGAGAGGAAGGGAGAGGGAAGAGAGAGAAAATAAGAGAGATAACTACTATGATGATGAAGATAATGCCCTTGTTGATTCTACTTCACTCTCTGATGGACCTTTGTTGAGAAATACTAGAAATATCTCCACTCCTTTGAATTATTTGTTATAGCAAGCCACCACAGGTGAAAATTTCTCAGCTTGAGGAATGTGAAAAAAATTCAAGGGCTTGAGCCAATTTTCTGAGATGGCATTGATGATTTTACATTTCATGAACCAAGACTGATGTTTCTTTGTGGTGCTTGATATCATATCCCTTATCTCAGGGAGAGACTCCACTATGTCCTCATTGAAGGAAAAGGGATCATTGGTTTATTTCTTAACAACTTCTTTAAATGGATTGAAGAATTCATCTTCTAAGGTGTTTTCATTAATTACAAGCACTCTAAGCTTCTCTATCTTAGTATTGATATTGTCCTGCATCCTAGAAGCACCTTCCTCATTTGAATCTAGCTCATCCAAAGTACGGTTCAAAATTTCATACCTGGTGACAAGATTTCTCCCCCATACCTGAGATAAGTATTTGGATGAGGAATTTAATACCTTTATGACCATCAATATGTGAGAATGGGATCTCCCCATTTTTTTCACCAGTGGAAACACTTGATCCCAATGTTCCTCTTCTTTCTCAATTTCATCTCTTGTCATTACAACCTTCATAGTTGTTTTGCCCATGTTCTTGAACAATGAAATCATCTCTGGAAGTGGAAATTTCCCTTTTTTCCATAATCTTGTTCACCCATTTATTGTTCTCTCCATTGCATGGTGAAGTCTTGTGTTTCCAAAGTGCTTTTTGGCTTGAAGTTATTGATTGGAGTAACTTATTTAATTGGAAGCGATGAAGTGACATTCAGATTCATGAAATTCTTAACATACAAGGTGAGTGTTCTCACATGATCTTCCAACTAATCAATTCTCTCCTTATACTCATGATTCCTCAAGAGAAGGTGAGTGGAATATTTCCTAAAAAAATGTGCATCTTCCTTATGAGTTGTTGGGCCTAAGGTATTATTGGTCATCTCATAGTCATCTGGGGTCATTTCTTCAATGGGTTTGGTCACCTTTGGCTAGACTAATTCTACATATTGGTTTCCCAAAGTGCTGCTAAAAAAGTAAGAATTCTTTTGAGCTAACCTTTCTTTATTTACTTTGACCATTAAGGCTATGGATGTGAAGTCAGGGACTTCCACTTATTGAACTATGTGGGATTCCTTCGTGATCATTTCCTGCACCCATAGAAATATTTCATTCATATCAAGATTGACATTTAACATGATTATTGTCTCTTATTTTGAATGAGAAGGAATGTCTGGTGCGAGAGGGACAGTGTTGGTTGTGAAATTTGAATCTTTAATGAAAGCAAACAGTTTAGGGGACACCAGTCCCTCCTCTTTGTGGGAGAGGTTCCCTTATTCCACACACAAGCAAGAAAATACTTATTTACAAATTTACAAACTATTAATATTTAGCTGGTGGAGGTACTAAGGGGTTTTTGTTTAAGGATGCCCTTGGGAAAAATGGTGGCTGCATCCCTAGTGGCCAGGTATATTTTGTGGATCTCACAGAAGAAACCCCTTTTCTGGTTATTGAAAACTAGGAGGAGGATTATTTTCCATCCCTATCTCGGGAGTCATAATTGGTCGTTTCAATGGTTTTTGACCCTCTTCTTCTTCCTTATATTAGTGGATCTTCCAGAATTGGATAGATAAGTGTGAAATTTCCCTATGTGTCAGAGGCTTCTTTGTGGTGTATTTTAGAGAGAAAGAGGATTACCAGCAATGCCTCTCAGAATGACCATGGTTATGGGGAAATGTGGGTTTGTTTTTTACTCCATAGTTCCCATATTTTGATCCAAATACTCTTTTGATTTCTAAAACACATGTTTGTGTTAGACTTCCCAACATCCCTTTGCATCTTTGGTATGCACTAGAGGATATTTGAAATGTCTTGGGAAAATTCATAAAATAAGATATAGATATAAATAATTGGGGTATGTGCTCCTTCGCTCGTATTTGTATGGAGTTAGATCTGAGTAAGGGTTTTCCTAATCGAATCAATTTAAAATTTGGAAATTTTCAGCATTCCCAATCTCTAGATTATGAAAATACACCATTCTGATGTAGAATTTGTAAAAATCCATGACATTTGCAAGCATCTTTTCCTTTGAATAAAAAAATAGTAAAAAAAGGTTCGATCTCATCTGATGGATGGGGATTTATAGATCTAGATTTGGTGTTTGTCACTTCATTCAAGGATGAACCCGGTAAACCTAATTCAGAGGACAAGGAAAAGGTAAGAAAGGAAAAAGCGAAGTTGGATTCTTCTCAGGATTCTCAGGGGGCTATTTTTGTAAGTGGAACCAAAAGAGGATTCTCCCTTGAAAAATTTGATTCTGATTAGGAATCCAAACTAGACATTTAGGAGGATTCAAAAAATCCAAATGATCTCATGCTCATGGTTTCTTTGGAAAATGGCAAGTGGCAGAAGGTAAAGAAAAGGAAAGGTAAAAAAGGTCGTATGGGTAATATCAAGGATTATTTCCCGTCCCAGGGTGGGAAATAGATTTTCTGTATTATGTAACATATGTGGATTGAAAATCCCTTTTTCTTTATATGCTTAATATTTATGTAATCCTGTGTGTTTGAAATCTGAGGATTTAGGCTCAGCTTTCTGTACAGGGTATGGGCCCACCCCTTCAACCAACTTTAACAATAAAAAATATTAGATGAGGATTTTGATGTTGGGACTTCCTCCAAATGTATTCATATTTTATTATCCTCAATACAACAGAAAAATATGTATAAGAAGTAATGATTCCAAGAACGAGGATGGCTGTACTTTTAGATGAATAGATAACAGGATAAAATCCTAGTTATGAATGCATGAGATTTCAAGAAACATATGAATCCACATATATCTTAATATAGGACATATATGCACTAGACACAAAGTTCTAAGGACAACATCACCTGGAAGAACTCAAAGTTTCATATTCAAATATATCAAATCCATATTCACAAGGGAAAGCACAAAAATAGAGGAAACACAGGAATAGGAATGAAAGAACTTCTTTTGTATTGATTCTTAGCAGTTCTATATTTTTCTTACATCCCAAACATCAAAATACAACCCCTTCAAATGATAAAGAGATCTCTTAAATAGACTTATGGGCGGTTACAAACAAGTATTTTTAGTTTCCTTTATTTTAATCAAAAATTAATATCTAATCAAGTGTTTATAATATTAAATTGGCCCCACTTAAATATTACATGATTACAATAAAAGGTGGACAACTTAATGAAATACATTGATCAAAGAAAGGTCTAAGAGATGGCTGCTGGAACATTAGAAGAAGTGGTTACCCCGGTCTTCACTTTGAGTATTTGATTTCTGAACCTTACTAATGCTCCCACTATCTCCATACCTTGGGGAATGGTGGTGTTGATAGTTGCATGAGTCCAACTACCTAGGAAGTCTTTTATGTCTTTTCTAAATTTTGTGTTCTCCAAGAATCCTTTGTTTGCCTCTATGATTAAAGTTCAGAGTGCACATATTTCTTCCATATTTTCCTTTGATATATATCTGATTTAAACTAGTCTTCTTTGAAAAATGTTTTTAATTTGGCTTTGATCTTATGGACTGTAAATTCATCTTTAGAGTTTTCTTTGAAGAGTTGGCAATGAAGGTCTTGGAAATCATATTTGATGCAAGCTTGGAAGAATTCTCCCTTCTATATCATGTTCCTGAGTTCATCAATGTCCTCTTCAAGGAATTTCATCTTCCAATCAATATTGAATACCCACTATTTAGATAGATTGTAATTTGGATCATCAAACACTTTATTGGTCAAAATAACTTGCACATCTGTCTCACTCATGAGCCAGAGGTCTTAAATACATTCAGTCCACATTCTCAATTCCCTCTCCAGAATGCTAAGTGTTGTAGTGAATTTTAATTGTATCATGGTGATATGAACATATGACTTGTATGATTCCATGGTGAATTTCAATCTAGTGACTAGCATTCAATCCACCATAACTTCTGTTGCTTTTCCATAGGCAGCATGCTTATGGATATCTTTAATAGTTTTAACTTTCTTGTTGGTTAGGACAATGGGGGGAGGCATTGTAGTTAGTGGATTTGGATCAATCGCCTTATCACTTTCCAATAAAGATCTAGTAAAATGTGAGAGGATTTGTATATGTTCCGTAGGATACTCTTGAGACTGTTTACCCCTTTCTACTCTTTCAATTACGTTGGACATTGTCTCCTTCAGATTTTGCACCTCACTGGATCCTTGTCAAATCTAAGTCATTCATGGTCAATTTTTTTTCATCCTTATCTCTCTTGGTCTTGGAAATTTCTAAGCACTATTGTCCTTTATAATCAGATACCAAATTTTAAGTGGTTCTATCTTTCTTTGGTGCATGAGATGTGCCTAAAAGGGAAGCTACAACATCAAAATTTGGAGCAATGATTGAAGATGAAGCCTTCTTTTTTTTTTATCAAAAAATGGTTGGAGCCAAGAGAAAGAACTACTAGAGGTTGGGGAAGTAAGAGGTCCCAAGGCTAGTGTGTTCATAGCACTCAGATTTTGTGTAGCAGATATTTCGACCATGGAAGTTTGAACATTTGAAACATGAGATTTTTTTATAGGTGGCTCTTGGATGGCCACTGTCTTAGTTGATGAAGTGTCATCCTTTTGTTTGTCTCATTATTCTTCTTCCTTTTATGTGCTTCCTCCTTCATAATTAATTTCCTCTTGTTCCTTAGTTTATTTATCATTCTCTATAGAAATATCAATAATTTGCTTAGTCATAGGAATTGTTTATGTTTAAATTAGAGGGATATATTTCTTGTTTTATTCCTCAATCACTTCTTCCACATTATCCATATTTTTAGCCTTCCCCTTTTTGGTATACATTAGAGTTGAAAATCTAGGAGGATAAGGAGATTCTAAGTTGGCATCTTAAGATCTGAAATAGAGACCTCCCTTTGAGATGAAGATGCATCTTGAGAAGGTTATTTCACTTTGTTGACCCTATGGGCTCTCAACATTCTATCAAACCAAACCTTTGTTCTTCCCAAGACTGGCTCAATAATATCTTATAAATCACTCTTCTCCTTCTGAAACTAATTAATGGTAGGAAGATGGGTATGTCTGATAATTTTTTGATATTCAAAAGACTGCATATCTTCATCATCATCTTATAATTCATCAGGTACCTTTTAGATCATGATATCCTTGATCTATTATAGAGAGAGCCTACCTTAACTCCTCTTCCTAGCTTCATAGTCATCAGATCAATTTGCCCAATAATATTCTATATTATGAGAGTGATAGTAGGTCACTATGAGGTTGTTGGAAATGAAGCCTTTAAGGTCAAAACAAGACCTCTTTTGAAAGGTATAGAAGTTAAAAGCAACAATGGTCCTTTCATAATTCTATGCATCGAGGTAAGTTTTACATGTGTAGTTTCCCAAAGTGATTGGGAATTAGATGTCAAAAATCCTCTTATCCCTACAAGTCCTATGTAGCATGACAAGCTGTCTGTAGATCTCCACAAGAGCTATCTTATCACTACAAAACATTGGGAAATTTTTAGGATGACCTTCAAAGCCTGCCAACCTAATATAAGAAAACTTCTTGAACTAGATGAAGTAGCTACCATAGATGACAATTAATTGTTTGGCCTATATAAAGAATATTTCATTTTGATTTCCCTCCAACAACCTTACAATGTACATAGTAAATGCATCATTGAACCTTCTAAAGTGGTGATTGCTGCTCTTAAAAGTGAATTGTGGATATTATTCATATGTTAGAGCATTATTTTTACCGTCCACTAGAAAAAGACCCAGCCATTCTATGTATGTTGCAATAGTATATATCAGGTAAGACGTCATGTGAAAGGTCTTGGTCCTTTGCACATTAGCCAGTTACTCACTGAGATTATAATAAATAATTTCACCCCAATTCAAATTTTGTGTTCCTTCACATATGATATTCATGTATGGGCACATCCAAAAATGGAACTCCTTGCTCAAGGGAAGTCCCATTATTCTGGCTAGAAGAGTGATGATGTCTAAAATATCTTCCTTTAAATCAATTCTATATATTATCTTCGGTAACCTGGAAGCTCCTTTCTTTAGGGTCTTGAACCACGACTTAGCCACCATGTGTTTATACTTCTTAGAATCTTGATCAAATAAATGTTGAGCTTGCATGAAGGAGAGAGCATTTTAGTTTTCAACTACTGGGATACCAAAGGTAACATTAATACTTCCTACATCCATCTTAGCAATCCCCTGACCTTGGGAGTCCATGATTTCTTTTGTGCTTGAGTCAAAAAAAGAACCACAAGCCAATATTATATCTACACACTGAATCAAGATTGGGATTCATCCAATATAAACTATTCCACAATCTTTAATGAGTTGAGCCATAGGGGTGGGATTAGCATTATTAATCCATGCCCATAAATCATCAAAGTCCATATGTTGTGCTTCAGTGTCCCCTATGTTGGGTACAAAGGTCTCTAGAGAGGAAAGGTGCTCGTGGCCTATAAACTTGACCTTCATGATGGCTAATGGGTTAAGGCTCACACTTTGGGAAAAAACTTAGAAAATGATTTTAGGGGACGGGTATTAAGCAAAGAACAGACTGAAATTGGCTCCAAGCTTCCATGAAAATACAAACTTTGGCTATGGGACAAAAGGTGACTTCTCCGAGAGCAAAATACACTTGAAAATTTGAAAAATAGATGAGAAATACTCTTGTTATAGCTAGATAGTGTTGGGAAGTGTGGAAATGGGATGCAAAGCTTGACTGTAAACTTTGAAGGTTAAAATGGCCAGTTCTACACTCTTTTATATTACCCCATTTTGAAGAAGGTCGATGGAATGCAATAAATGAGGAGATTTAATGATTTATGGAAAACAAGATATTTAGAATACCTGGTGCTAACATGCTCATAGTAATTGCGGATATGACGAGAAAATGAGGAACAAGAGGCCCAAAACTACATGGGACATTCGGGACACAAGAAGGCAAAATGTTTTTAGTACACAGGGACTCATTGTTATACGACTAATGTAGGTTTGTGGAGAATTGGGGGTTGTGATGCACTTGGGACATCCGGGACATGGAAGGTTGAAAGTTCCACAATACACTAGTGTTTAAAGGAAAGTAGGTAATTTATATGGAAGATGCATGGAAGACTAATGGGACATGGGGACATGATTTCTCCGTCGGCCTAAAAATGCACAACATAAGGAACACTTAGAAAAAATTTCTATGAAGGTTTGCGGGAAATTGAAAATGCAGAGAACCAATGATCTAGAGGAACTTGGGAAAAATGGGCTGCGAAAATATGAAAGTTCCACAATATGAAGGAAAGAGCCAAAGAAAATTGTGGGGAAAGTAGAAAAGTGGGGAATAAAGGGCCCATGAGAACATGTGATAAATGGGACATGAAAACCTGATTTGACCGAAATACAAATCCCAAGACCCAAAAGTTTGAAAATTTTAAAATTTGACTAACTCTTAGGGACCCTTCCTTACATGGCAGACTTTCACAAAGCATGTAAACATTCATACCAAAATTCTTGAAAATTTGACAAAACTACACAAATTTTGGGGAGGTGACAATAGGCCAATATAACAGCGGAGGATGAGAATATTTGAGACTACTTGGGGACTAAAGGATGAACCGTATCAATTTCCCCTTACTCCAAACTACCACAGGGTCTTCTATTATCCTTAGCTTTTTGTGTAGCCTTTTATAGGGAGGAGCTTCTGATTCCACTGATTTTTTTTTAGCGTTCTCCCGAGTAAGTTGAGATGGAAGCTTTCTCAGTAGCCTTCAAAAAGGAAATATGGGATGCTTTCCTTTAGAGAGTTGGGAATTTTCCTAATGAAATGAGGGCAGCCCTTTTCTTATTGAAGCATTATTTTGATCTTTTGATTAGTGCTTCAATCCGCTCATTTATATCCCCTGATTTGGGAATGCTCCAAGACACTTGCGAAAGGGATGAAGATTTCACTACTTGATATTATAAATAATACAGGCTATGTTTACATATTCGATGCCATATTCATACCAATAAAATTTGAATCTTCTAATTTTTCTGATTTTCATCCTTGTATGATCTTATTATCTAACCTCGAAATCATCTACATGATTAACCCAGTAATATTCAATCTATGGAACATGATGCAATTCAAGGAGGTGAAATGTCTCTGGATCACTTCGAATATAAAATTCTACTCTTAGCATGTATGAATACATGTTCACTGGAGTGAAAGAAGCTACCACATTGGAAGCCTCATGAGTAATTTTGCAAGAGAAAATCCCGAGAGAGATAGGAAACGAACACCTTTCTTCTTTCAGTTCATATACTTACCATTGACATAAATAACCTGCCTACATAGCTCGAACACTCTCCTATCACTAAGATATCACGGAAACTTCAATGTATCAAGATAAAAACAAAAAACTTGAATGCAGGAAAATTTTGAAAACTATATGAAGAAGGATCTGTACTTTTTGATTAAAGAGGCATTCTATGGAGACAACATAGAGTGAGGGTTTCCTTCCAAAAATCTGATGACGTACATAGTGAATGCCTCGTTCACTCTTGCAAAGTGGTGGTTGTTTTATTTTAAGATCAAATGTGGATATTTTCCATATGCAGGAGCCTTATGCGAAATGTTTTGGGTGAGTGGAAAACCTTTGAAAGGCCTCGTGCTTGCAATGATGTAGAAAAAGTATGAAGTCATGGAAAAAAATTTTAGTACCAACACTTGAAGCAATTGGTGATGTAATTTATCACTGATTATTTTCCCTAGTAAATCATTTTTCTACCCTTGATGATGGTGAGCATGAACAATGCCATCCAATCATGGAATTTTTTCATCATTTCTTCTCCCATTATCCAGCTTAGGAGGATGATCGCATTTGATAAGCCCTTCATGAAATTCACTATGGGAGAGAGATTTTGGCATATGGGATGACTTTCTACCTTGTTTCAACCAAAAACCCTAGTACAAGGCCTTGGAGGTATGACTTGGTCTTAGACCACTTACCTAATGAAAACTCTTTTTTGATGATGACCATGTTGTTCCAGACTAAAATTTGCATATACTAAGAAATTTCCTTGGGAGTGAGTACCGTCAGGATTGAGTTATCATCATATCTTATGATTTGAGTCTTTGACTCATAATGACATGGGAACATGCCAACACCAAATCTATGCTTTGAAGGGATATGGGATGACCACCCATCATATAACCCACTTGTGTAGACTTTCTCTTCCACATGGGTTCCTTTGCATCCACCTAGCATCATGTTCTTGAGGTCTTCCATATCCATATGGGTAACATCACTGTCACCCAAACCTGAGTATTATGATGACAAATCCAAAGAAGTGAGCTTGAGACCAGAAAATTTTGAACTCCATGTTTGTGAAAAGTCAACAATATGAGCCAAAATGAGAGATGACAACAACTTTTTTCACTTGAAATAGAAACTTTCTATTTTTAGCAATTGGGGTTCAAGAGCTGTTATTTTGGGAAATACTATTTTTTGAGTTGGAATCAATTTTTTGGAACCCTTAACATGACTAGGAACAATTTCATCAGATGTTTCTTTAACATTCTTGGACACCTTTATATTTTTATAAAGTTGTTTTTTACTTTTTTATTTTTTGTTCTTTTTGCTTTTTCAGTTTGAACTACCTAGTTTGTCATCTCTGTTGTTTTCTAAGTGCAATGTTATGAGAGATTTTAATTTTTCAGGAAATTTTCTATTTATAGTAAGTGAGGGCACCATGATACTTACTATTTTTTAGAAACTTCACTTTCCTACCTTGTATTGCGATGAAAACAACCTCACTAGAATAGGCTAGCCTTCAGGACTCCATGTTCAAAATTTTAGTCCGATCGTCTTCACTGAATGATGGGAAATTGAAAAAACATGTAAGTTAGGGTAGAAAAATAGGGTTTTGATTCCATTAAAAATCTGGGGAACCTCTTATTTTTCTTTCACTTTCTTCTTAAAGGTACCTAGGAAAGAGGAAGACTGAAAATTTCATTCAGTTTCGTTCACCGGATTAGGAGATATGAATTTTTCTCATTTTCGGAGCATGTAGTCATTCTGGAAAATCAATTGGAATGGTGTCTAGATAAAATGAAGGTTTCTTGGGTGTTTTGCATCTATTTTCATGAATTAATAGGAGGGAAAATGGAGTGGAGATGAGTTGTAATGTATTTTATAAATTTTTTGGCAGCAACACTTCTCACGCATGCACAAGGAAGGAAGAATCACCAGACAATTAAAAACTTAGCAATTTTTAGGTTTCTTAAATTCATCTTAGAATGGGGCAAATTTTTTTGTCCCAATTTTATCAAAGGTTTGGGATATATGGGGTAGAAAAGTTTTCCCTCTCCCTAAGGCTAACAATTGGTTATCAATGATTTACCGGCATGGAGGAGAGAGAAAAACAAGTAAAAAGCACATGAGGGTTGAGACTGGGTCATATGAAGATCCATAGAAAGGGTTAGAATGGGGAAGAATTTTTTGTCCCAAATATCCCAAAGGTTTGGGACATATTTCAAAAAATTTGCACCATCATCTTGGAAGTGACAAGTGACGGAAGGTGATTTGATGAGGTAGAGAGGGGAAAGGGTTGAAAAATGATTTGCTAAACCTTCCTAGGGTCATGTGGAAAACAAAGAGCCAAGACAAGAATGGGGTGAATTTTTTTGTCCCAAATTTCCCAAAGGGACAAGAAAAATGGGACAAAAAATTTCACCCTCACCCTAGCATGACAAGTGTCACTTTTTTTATTACATGATGGGAAGGGCTAAAATGAGGTGAGAAGGAGCTTAACTTTGCATTTTAGAGCTTCGTTAGGGTCACATCATGATCTAGAGGGCTTAACTAGGATTATGAAAAAAAAAATTCCTAATTGTACCTAAAGTTTTGGGATATATGGGATATAAAATTGTGCCACATTCTCATATTGACATGTGTCCACCTATTGAAATCGAATAAGTCCCAAAAACTTACCTTGAGGAAATCCTTGAAGAAGAAGTTTTTGGAGCTCCAAGAGGACCTTTTGGGAACTTATTTATATTAAATTGAATCCAAAAATCATTATTGTAAGATGAATGGGATGGGTATTATGATCTAATTCTAACTGAAACCCCTTAATAAATAGCCTTTTTTCTGAGGACTGCATGGTGTGCCTGCTGAAAAATGGGATGTGTGGAAAGAAGTGCTTAGTCTTGTGAAAAATATGAAAGCACCATCATTTATAAAATTTAATTATCTTTGAAATGGTATTTTTTATTTATCTCTAACTCTTTATGAAGCTCCCAAAATCATCTTCCGAATCTCAGACACTATTTTAAACTTCAAGCTCCTTCACCTTCAAAAACCTACTTTCACTGAACTTGTTCCTAAACCTTCAAATATTCCCTAAACATTTCCTAAATCACTTAAATTGTTATTATCTCCTCAATACAAATTCTTGATGAATTTTGGCCTTCAATATATGCTCTAGGGGTGCCCACCTATCTTAGAAAGATCCTAAAAAATAGCCATTTTAAGTCTACTGAAGAATACTTGAGAAGCACCACATCGAAGAAATTCATGAACTTGTTTTCATAATTTAAAACACTTGGGAAAGGTTATTAAAACACATATTAGCACTTGGATGATTGGGATAGACATGAAATAGAGGAAGAACTTGATCTGATAGAGAGTACTCAGGAGGGTTTACAAGAAAAATTTTGTAACACTAGGGTAAAGTTGTCATATTTTCAACTTGAATTTTTCCTTGCAAAAACACATGACAACAATCTGGCTCTCACTTGGGACTTATTATGGATCAAACCAAGTGAGGACGATGAGAATGAACTCTAGTAATCTCAATATATAACTTGGACCAATGCCTTATCTATTGGGCTATACAGAGTCTCAACATAAGAAAATATAGAATGAAAGAACAAACACACACACAAAAAAAGGGAAAAACACCACACATAGAAAGGGGAAAAAACAAAATGGGAAAGGGAAACACACATCCTAAAATCACCTATGGTACATGCAGGGGACAACTAACTTTCACTGTTTTTACAACTTCAAGTATTACCTTGTGGAAATTCCAAATATGTGCCATCTAGATACAAGAGGTAGAAAGTATTTTCTCTATAGGATTCCCGAATCTGAAATGGTCCTAGCCACAGGGAATCAAATTTCCCATGAATTCCTTTTAGCTCTCTCCATTTGTCCCATAATAAGACAATATCTCCAACTTTTAAATCCCTTTCCTTTGCTTTCTTGTCAAAAATCATTCTTGAATTTTAACTGATGTTACTTTATTTCGATCAACCACCTTGAACCTGTCTTCATTCAATTTTCAAGAAATAATATTATCTTATCAAGGGATTCATGATACTTTACATCCTATATTTCTTTGAATAATTGGAGTTTTTTTAATTCAATAGTGATTGCAATCTCGACATTGATCCCATAAAGTAACTGGAATGATGACATACCAATTGTCCTTCTTTAGGAGTAATCATGTCCACCCATTATGCATCATAGAGCTTATTATGCCAGTTTCTTTTATTCTCATCAACTAGCTTGTGGACAATGGTCACAATATTTTTGTTATTTGACTCATCCTGACCATTCCCTTACAGGTAGTAGTATAATACATGAGAAATAAATATTCTACAGACATAACAGAATTCAGTCAACTCCATGCATAAAAAATATGTAGCATTATCAACTAAAATATTTTGAGGGATCCAAAAATGTATGATAATATTTTATTTGATAAAGTTACATACCATTTAAAAATGGATTATTTGATTAGAATTTCATCTACCCACTTTTTGAAGTGGTGAGCTGTCACGAGCACATAGTTATGCCTTCTAATTGAATGAGTATTGAGAACTCCAATGAAATATAGGCCCCATTGTTGAAATTTTTATTTGATCACCACTGACTAGAGAGGAAGTGCAGCAAGTAGTGGTCTCCTAAATTTTTTTTTGCAAGGTTCACACTTGAAAATCCATTCTTCAGCATTTGCAAACAAGGTAGGACAATTATACCTACCATGGATAATTTCTTGAGTATTCACCATTTCATAGAAATGCCAACCACAAAAACTAATCATGATATGCTTTAAGAAACTTCTCTTTTTTCTCTTTGTCCACACACCTTAGAATGCATACATCTAATCCCCTCTTGTATAACATATGATCCCAGGTAACATACTTGGCTAACTTGAGCTTGATAGTTATTCTTTTCTTATAATCAAGATGATTTGGGAACTCACCATAAGTAAGAAAGTAGGGAATGACATCATACCACTCATTGGTGGTATTTAAAAAAATTCCTTGGGGAAAATCTTTACTTACACATTCGTAACACATACATTCCTTTGTATCATTTTTATTCAAAAGAGATTCATCCTTTGTTATCAACTGGAACAATCCATTTTCCCTAAAAAAATTCAAAGGTTGGATGTCCAATTCATACTCTTGAATCCTCTCCACCAGATTACCTCTCTTGGATCCTGAATCCTGCTAAGTTAGGATTGACTTGATTGCAAGAGCCTGAGACCATCACCACGGTGTTAGAGTTAAGAATGTAAAACCTAAATTTTTTTACTTCTTTGACCACAACATAAACATGTTTCTCCATTTGATTATACCTCAACTCAAGGTTATATAGTGGGAAACTCATTAAAGTAATGGGCACTTCAATTCATTTTTCTTTCTTTTGAACTAGGATGGCCCAAAGCATGTGATCTGAATCTTAACAGTACAAGATGAAGTATTTATCAAAATCGGGACATATCAGAGTAGGATTTTTGGCTATTTCTTCTTTGATTTCATCAAATTCCAGATTTATTTCCTTATTCCACTTGAATCTTGTTTGAGGATTCATCATTTTCATGATATGTTTGGTCAACTCAAAAAATAATGGGGAGAAGTCATGAAGGAAGTTTACTTTTCCAAAGAAAGAATGAACTCCCCTGTGGATTTTATGAAAGGACAAATTATTGAATTTCTCTCATCCTCTTTGGATCAATTCTATCCTCCTCCTTGTTCACGATGTGTCTAAGGAGTTTCCCTTTAGTAACACTAAAGATGAAATTCTTGGGATTTAGAAAAATTCCATGTTTTTGGCACCTGATCAACACTTGTTCTAAATTTTTTATATGATCTCCTCACTTATTTGAAAATACTATGAGGTCAGAAAGATAGGTGTTAGTGTAGTGGTTGAGGTATTTGAAGGAAAGATCCATTTCCAATTGAAAATTTTCTCCAACATTGATAAGACCAAATGACATTTTTTTATAGGAAAAAGTGCACCATGGAGTTGTGAAGGTCATTTTATGTCTACCTTCTTCCACTACATAAATCTAGTTATACCTGGAGAAGCCATTGAGAAGCAAGATCATCTTAGATCCTATGACCACCTATAGAATGTGATCCATGATAGGCAGTAGGTAGTTATCCTTCAATGAGGCCTGATTCAAGTTGCGAATGTCTATGCAAATCCTTATTTCTCTATTTTTCTTTCACATTGGAATGATATCTTCCACCCACATGAAGTGGTGAATGGGGAAAATGATTCTTGCGTTTAACATATTCACAAAATTTTCCTTGATGGTATCTACAATCTTTGGGTTATATTATCGCTTAGTTTTCCTAAAAGGCTTGGCTTTGGCCTTCAGTGGAATTAAATGATGAATCTCTCTAGGCTAGAATGAATTGATCTAATCATAGCAATATGCTATAGCATCATAATATTTTCTCAACAATGAGAAAAATATTCTCTTATTTTCTAGTGAAAATTCTTTCCAATGTTTATCATTCTTGGCTCCTCAACAATACTAATATTTTCTTTCTTAAAGTCATCGGGGCACTGAGAGGATTCCTTAGCTTTATCCTTGATGAATTTGTCATGTTTATAGAACAAGTCTTTAAGAGAATCAAGACATTATGAAATCTTGTTTCTTTTCAATCTTATGACACCTTTTGAGTCAAATCCATCTATCCTTTATTTATCTTCATCCAAAACAAAATCTCAATTCGGATTATCACTTACCTCATAGAAAATATTATTGAAGTTATCTCTTTTCTACAAGAAAGAGAGAAGTTGAATGTCATCATTGAATACTTACCAATGATTTACATTATCTAGTACACTTGGCTTGAACACCATTTCAATAGTCACTTTATCTTTGTGTAAGGATAGCTGTGAAGTTATCAGGGAAGCCAAAACGGTGAGAGAGTCAACTTTATCATTTTTCTCATGGGGAACAACTTGGATGGAAAAAGCAACAAAAGAATCAAGGTAATTCCATACCCAGTTCCTATAATTTTTGAGCCTCGGGTTCTTGACAAGGTATTGATTCCTTACTTTCTTGATGATCACCTTAGCATCACATAAAAATTTATCTTCTTGACACCTCTGGATTCAACAACATCCATTCTGAGAAGAAGGGAAATCATATTCTACAATGTTTTTGGTGTTATCAAACTGTAATTTGTAAGAAAATGAGAGTGACTCACCCAAAGGAGAAATAAGAAAAATGTCAGATCTAGATCCTACACTATCCATCAGATTCCACTGTCAAAAATTAGTCTTCTTCATCTTCCATGAGGAAAGGAAGATTCATGTATCTTTTGGAAGTAAATAAGTAGTTACACAGGCCACTATATTGAAAAAAAAAATCATATTTTGGATCTTCATATTTTTGGATGGTATACTTCATCTTTCGCATATGCAACAACATTCTTCATTTCACCCTTAACTAGAATTTTTACAAAAGACCAATCCATTTGTATCTCTCTACCCAATTATCTATAGAAAATCCTACTCAACAACTTACCAAAGGATGTTGGGATATCCACCTCCAAAATGGTTACCAAAACCTTATTTTCTTTGAAATCTGCAAGGGTCACTTGAGCATCTTTGACTCTTCCTACCAGTAGGACCTCTTTAGACTCCATATAATAGTAAGATCCAATTTCTCATGTCAAGGTAAGTCCTAGGGCATTACAAAATTTTATAGGAATTACATTATCTGAGATGCCTAATTTTATTATGTAATTATTTAGTTGGTGACCTTTAATAAGGAGGGAAAGGTATAATGGTTCTACATTGTTGGTTTTGGATGTTCTTAGTGAAATCATGTTTTGTGTTGGAGGGGTGGATGGTGTTAGAAGTAACCTTTTAGAATTCGAACTTGCAGTATTGGGATTTGGGTTACCATCCTTGATATAGATGATGAGCCTTTCAAATTTCTCCAGGTTTTTTTGCAAAATTCCATTTAAAAATTATGAACCTTAAGATTTTTTCACATGTTAAAATTATATAAAATGGAGTAGGGGTGAAAGGGCTTGGTGTTCCCAAGATAGTGGATGTTTTGGAAGGAACATGAGGTGTTACTTTCTAATTTTGAGTATTTTTATCAAATGAAGTAGCGCCCTTGGAAGGAGTGGCTGATTTTTCATTGAGCATTTGAAGCTTTTGTAATATTATCCTTAGATACAAAATGACAGCTAGGAGAAGTACTAGAGGAATTACTTTTGGACATCATCTTGCTATTGGATATGGTTTCTCCTTTATAGATTCCATTGAAGTCAAGAGTGGAGGTCCTCTATTAATTATATTGTTTGGTGGAATTTCCACTTGAGGATCATCTCTCATATTCTTTTTTCATAGCATTCGTAGAGGAAGAAGCTCCCTTTTGAGATTGATAGCAAATAAATACCATTCATGAGAAACTTATTCATTCCTCGTCATCATCATATTCTCCTAAAGAATATTCAAGGAAACCAATATGTGCATCTTCTTATACTTCTTCAATTTCAAGAACAATTTCCATTTTCATTCTCTTCTTTTGGTTCTTTAATTTCATCTTCTTCTTCCTTTGCATCATAGGTTGCATTTATTGGAGGTGCCTCAAGATTAAGTCTGGCGGGAGATGGACCAATCCTTTTTCTATTTGGAAATTTATTATTATTTGGAGCATCCCTCAAGGTACTTTGTACAAGTTTTTTCTTGAGTGCAATCACATCATTTGCCAATTTTTGAACCAAGGGGTCCATGGAGGTGGAATTGGAACTTTGACCATTTTTATTTTCCACTTATATTTTTCTATTTTCCAAAAAGGATTAAAGATCATCCTCTACTTTAACAACATATTCATTGAGCTTCTATGATATTCCTACAAAAATATATTTGGAGGATGAATCCTACATCAGGAAATTAAGAATTGATGAAGAATATATTCACATTTTTTGTCAAAGGGAAACTCTTCAAAGGATATCCTCTTAAGAAAACTATTATAATGTGATATGAAGTCCGACATATTCTCATTGTACTCCTTCTTCATCTAAACTAGCTGAACTAGGAGGTCTTGACAGTCATCAATAGATTTAAATATTTCTTCAAAGCTAGTTTTTATATCCTAACAATTAGTGATGGACCAGATGGTAGGAGATAGAACCATTCTGCTTCCTTTTCTTTCAAATATTCTACAAAGATACTTATTAGAACATCTTCATGATTCTAATCCTAACAATACACATGTTGTGATGAATCTTTTTATATGTTCCTCAAAGTGTTTTGTGTCATCGCATTTGAATTTAGGAAAAATATTTCAATATCTCTTTGTAAATTCATGGATAGGTGAAGGGAGGATAAGTGGACCTGTTTTTATACCCCATGGCACAATTTTTGGAGGTCTCTTTATTTATTCCGCCATTATTACTTTTTCTTCCACTTTTACTTCTACTTCCACTTCTTCTTCTACAAAGTCTTCTCAGAGTTCTGGAAATTCTATGTCCAAAGTATTAACACCACTTGGGATACCAATGAGAGAAGTCTCAAGAGGAAGGGAGTGATGAGAATTTTTGATTTGTTTTTGCTTCCTTTGGAGTGCTTCGAAGATAGGGTCAAGATTTAATATTTTCCTCTTAGACCTAGTATATCTATGATTAACTAGTTTGCAGACTTGGATCAACTCAAATAAGAAATTTATCAAGTTCTTCTTTGTTGAATTTGCTCTTGTCTTTCCCTTTCCAAAGCATCTACACATTGATTTTGAGAATCTAGAACTCTTGTAGCAATGATGTAGTGAGATAATTTTTCTCTGTTATGCTAAATAGACTCCCTCAAATTTGATACAATATCATCTTGTATATGGAACATAATTTTGGGTCTCAGGACTAGGGGATTACCAAGTATAGCCATTGGTGTAACACATAAAGCTTGGTGACTTTTCAAATTTAGGATTTTTTTCTTGATTTTTAGGAATGTCTTATTTTTTTGGTATTTTTGTGAAATATATTATGGTACTTTGACAAAAACATCTACCCCATAGTGGGTGCCAAAAATATTGTTGAAATAATTATTTGCTAGGAAAATTATTTTATTTTCACCAACACTCTGGGATTAGGTCCCTTTGCTTCAATGGGAAGCTCCATTATTGATATGAAACAAAAAATAAATCTATTATTTTCCTAAAGAGTGAGGATCTAATAGGTACATTCCACTGCACCTATTAAAATAGCTTACAATTCTATGCAAGGGAGGAGTTTTTTAGGAAGGTGGGAATTTGGGAGTGAGAAATCATGAGGGGGATTAATACTCCAAGTAGAAAAAAATCATATTCTTGCAAGGATTATCTAGAAGCATCAACACAAAAAATTTTAAATAATAAAAACCTTGCTAGTTATATCAAGACAAGATGAAACCATAAACATAAAATTTCACTTATTCACTCATCCTGAAAAGTTACAACTCCTTTATTTATTGACACATTTGCAAAGTTGAAAAATAAGAGAGATAAAAGAAACATATGAGAAGGAGAATGGAAGAATTTTCTATCTTTTTCTTATTCTTGGTAGTTATCTACTCATGAACATTACAAAATTGACAACCTCTTGGAATGAGGAAGTCATTACAATTTTGAGGAATGTGAACAAAGTTCAAGGACTTGAGCCAATTTTATGAGATGACATTAATATTTTTACATTTCCTGAACCAAGACTGATGTTTTTTTATGTTTCTTGATATAACAACCATTATCTCATTGAGAGACTCCACTGTGTCCTTGTTGAAGGAAAAGGGATCCCCAGATTCTTTCTTGACAATTTATTCAAATGGCTTCAACAATTCATCTGCTGGGGTGTTTTCATCAATTGTGGGTACTCCAAGCTTCTGTATCTTACAATGGATATCATCCTGCATCCTGGAAGCATGTTCCTCATTTTAATCCAACTCATCTAGAGCATAATTCAAAATTTTGTACCTAGCAACAAGAGTTCTCACCCATACCTGAGACAAGTCTTCGAATGAGGAATTGAATGCCTTCTTGTCCACCAATATGTGAGAATAGGATTTCCCCATTTCTATCACTAATGAAAACACTTGATCCCAGTGTTCCTTTTATTTCTCAATTTCATCTCTTATCATTCTAACATTCATGATTTTTGCACCCATTTACTTGTTAGTGTAAAATTACAGCACCCCTGAATGGCCTGTGTGTGAAGTGGGGCATCTAGTGTGATTGCACAACATGGGACCATCTCTCAAGCTATGGGACTTGCAAAACTTGAGATAGACATCCAGAGAAAGTTGATTCTTGCCTCCTACTCTACCTACCACAAGCTACTCCAGTGCAACCAGAACCTATTCTATCCTAATCTAACCATTCCAAGGTAACATAGAGAGATGGGGTGAAAGAGCCCACACTAAGCGATGATACACCAAAAAAGGAAGTGGATGATCACAGACCGAACTACCTGAAATGGAGAGAGGTGAGCAGAGGAGAGAGTGGATAGAATGCACCACATACCATAGATAGATTTCACACACAACACCGCTTCGAAACCTAGTAAACATAGCTCCCAGGACCTGCAATAGACATCAAAAGTATGCACAGTATACCCTATGACAATGAGAGGTAAGGAGAGACAACAAAATAAGCCAAGGATGGACAGATGCATCACAAAACATATCTTATTGCTCCAAAATGTTACACAGTGCACCATCAGTGGGAAAGAGGAAAGAAAACACCATTACAAAGCTATGAGAGGAGGCTTAGACTCTGCATTCAACCCTAAGAAAGAAAGGGAGAGGGGGTGTCAACATTAAAATTTTCCTTCGTAATTTCTATTTTATTAATGTATGTATTAGGAATAGGATGTTGTTAAGTATAATTAGTAATGGCATCCAATAGAAGATAACGGTGCCGTCAGTACGGTGCCGCCAATAATGTAGAGTTCGGTAACAGTCAAAGTACAATAAAAATGTTGTAAAAAGTAAATATTTGTCATAAGTGGTCCGGTAATGTTAAAATGTCAAAGTTAGGATAAGTAGAGAAGTAGGGTCTACATGATTAGGAATTAGAAATATTATATTGGTAATAAGGACAAGGAGTGAGGTCATAAATATTTTGTGTATTTTATTTGTAAAAAGTCTAAAAATGTGGAACCCATGTGAAATGATAAGGTTTATCTTATCTTAAAAGATAAGCTTACATGTACAGATAAGAGTTAAGGTATGAAATATGATTCATCAGAGTAGATTTATTATCCTATCTTAGAGATAAGATGGAGAGAGGCCACCCCCCTCATTTAGCATAGAAGGAAGTAGTGAGAAATATTGTATGAGTAAGTGTGTAAAGGAAGCCATCATTTTGAAGGTGTGTTAAAGAAGCCATTAAGAGGTGTAATTGTGAAGAGTCTCCCATAGTATTGGTGAAAAGAAAGTGAAGTCAGTAACACTTGAAGTACCTCATGGGTGAGATTGTAACAATTTCATGTTAATATTATAAGTTACTCTGATATTTCAGATTTATCATCATTCCTTCTTATCATAATCTATAGTATTCTTGTGTTATGTTTGTTGTTGTGTTTCTAGATTATATCCACCAAACTAAAAATTGTGCATTAGTAAATAATCATAGCATGAGGAGTTCTCCATGAAGAATTATTATAGTGCCAGATTGGTGATGACATTTTGGTTCCATTACTGGGACCATTCCTCGTTGGTGGATTTTCTGGAGAGATATTCCCACTTAGTCAAAAATCATTTGGAGGGTAACCTTGTTTTTACTGTGCATAGTACTTACCATGGTAAAGTCACTTTTTGTCTTGAATAGTATTTACCGTAATAAAGTCACTTTTTATTGTGAATAGTATTTACCGTAGTAACTTCACTTTTTATTGTGAATAGTTTTTACCACAGTAAAGTCAGTTTTACCGCAGTAAGTCAAGTTTTACCATAGTTTACCATGGTCATTTCTATTTTTTATTATAGTGATTCCAATTATTTGTGCACATAAGTCTTGTTGATTGTACTTGTGGGTTATTATTTCCTATGGTTACTTTTGGAAATGGGGAAGATTCTTGTTTTTTTAGCTCAATCTAATGAAGATGCTTCCTCTTTCATTCAAGAGTTTAAACGATTTTGTATTTGTAATGGCCTTATACGAAGGGAACAATGGACCAAATTTTTTCCTACCTTTTAGGATGGTTCAGCCCTTAGATAGTTTTAAACACTAGGTGATAATGTGAAAAACTCATGGGATTTATTAACTAAAATTTTTCTTGAAGAATTTGGTGAACAACAGAAATATGCAGATCTCATGATCGATATCAAAAAGCTATCCCAAGGAGAGAAGGAGAAGATAAGGGATTATCATGCTTGTGTTCTAGAGCTAAGGAGGAAGCTCGATGCCCAGATCCGGAAGGAAGGATTAGCGGATGGGTTGATGAATGGTGTGGATAATATCCTCTGTAAGCACTTCATTCTTAGGATGAAGCCAGAGATCAGACAATGAGTGAAGTATGACCACACAACTACCATTAAACAAGCAAAGGAGTTTGCAAGAAGGCAAGAAGAAAGCATGGAAGAGGAGCCCAAAGAAATTGTTGCTAAAGTAGAGCCTACACCAGCACCTTTGGTCCAGAATCCACAACTACTCTTGGTGAGCACAAATATTTCTCCTAGCACATCTACTGAGTATGAAGATCTGCTCAAGAAGATGGGTCAGTTAACTATTAATCTTCTTCAAGGAAAGGAATTTAGTTCTCAGGGAGGAGATAGAGGTCCAAAAAAAAATATTTCTGAAGTTGTATGTTATGGTTGTTATAAAAAGGGTCATTATAAGTATAATTGTCCAGATAGAGATTCTACATCTGGTACAAGAGATAATGATAAATGAAAAGCACCTGTGAATTATTTTGATGTAGTAGATAAGAGCACAAATAATGAAGTAGATGTGTTTGTAACAAAAAGAAAGAAAGAAAAAGATAACCAAGATGGAAATGATCCTAAGAAGATGAAAGGAGAAACTAGTAAGAAACATAGAAGAAGAAAGATGGGTGGGCAAGATTTTTTGATTTCACAGGGACAAGGACCATACTCCATCTTAGAAGATTTGTCCAAAAGGCCTACAAATATTATATATGGTCAACTCTTGGCTATGTCTTCTAAGAAGAGGCGGGAGCTGCGAAGTGGACTCAATGCTCGACGAAGGAAGGAGGTTAAGGTCCCTGTTTTGGAGGCAGAGGCGGATCCCTACGCTCCAAAAGTTGAGGTACTATGTAATGGTATTTCAATTCATGATGTCTTAGTTGATGGAGGTGCTGCAGTTAATGTAATGACCGAGTCTGTAATGAATATGTTGGGTTTAAAAACTGATCACCCCTCAAAACTTATGTTAAGGTCACTAAATAAGGGAAAAACTAAACCAAAATGTGTAGTTTCAAATGTGGCAATATCTGTTATGGGTGTTGTATGTGTGGTATACTTTCAGGTGATGAAAAATGGTATTGTTGCATACCCAATGTTGTTGGGAAGACCATGGCTAAGGAGAGTTCATGCAAGAAACTACTGGAATGAACGCTTCATGACACTTGGATGTGGTAGAGAGAGGGTGAAGATAAACATGATCACTCGGCATCATAAGGTAGAACCTATGGATTCAAGTGATGAAACTGATGATTGGACATCCTCTGATTACTCGAGTACCAGTGAAGTGGAACTAAAGATGAAGAAAGTGAGGTTGATGTTTTGGTCATGGATATCCTTCCAGTCACACTGAATCATGACCCCATAAAATTATCTGAAAAAGAAATTGATGATTGTCTCCAATAAATAAAGATTGGTGATCTGCTATGATGGAGAGTGAGAAGGAATCCTACCTCCATCTCTTTCAAAGGTACATACACATATTCACTTTTGATTACAAGGAACTCCGTCAAGTAAGTTGGGTAGAACATTCTATTGAGTTGGTAGATGGTGCTAAGCCCATAAAGCAAATGCCATATAGAATGAATCCTAATTTTTCTAAAACTGTAAAAGAAGAAATAGATAAGTTACTTGATGTAGGATTCATATTTGTTGTGGAGAATTCAAAATGGGTTTCTCCCATTGTGATCTCAATAAAAAAGAATGGGAATCTATGCATTTGTGTGGATTACAGGAAGCTCAATAAGGCAACAAAGAAGGATCATTACCCTCTTCCATTTTCAGATCAGATCTTGGACAAATTAGTTGGACAGGAGTGTTATAGTTTTGCTGATGGATATAGTGGATAAAACCAAGTCTGTATAGCAGAGAAAGATCAGTTGAAGACCACGTTCACCACTCCTTGGGGAACGTTTTCTTATAGAGTTATGTCTTTTGGGTTATGTAATGCCCCAACAACGTTCCAGCGTTTGATGAATAGGGTGTTTGAACCCTACATTGGGAACTTCATCAGAGTATTTCTAGATGATTTTTACATCTATGGGAGCAAGATGGACCACCTGCACCAAATGGAGACAAAATTTCAAAAGTTAGATGAAGCACAAGCCAAATAAAGTTTTTCTTTGCATGTTCTAAAGGTGTTTTGTTAGGGCATGTTGTATCTAGAGATGGTATTGGTACTGATTCTGATAAAGTTTCAAAAATCAAAGAGTTACCATTTCCTATGAATAGAAGTAAGTTGAGATCATTTTTAGGCCATGTGGGTTACTATAGAAGATTCATCAAGAATTTCTCAAAAATTACATAGCCACTAACCCAGTTCTTAAAGAAGGATGTTACTTATGAATCAGGAAATAAGGCACATGAAGCTTTTGAACAACTAAAGGAATCCCTGGCGTCTTCACCTATTTTAAAGAATCCAAATTGGAGCAAGCCATCGATTATTGTTATCCAAAATTCACCCCTCAAGGTAATTTTGATAACATGCATCAAATTCTTTTGTCCCAAGCAATTATATTGAGTCCGGACAAAAATTCATGTTTCTAGGGTCCCCTCATATTTTTCTAACTTCCCTGTCCAAGTAGAAGAGAGCAAGTTCTGAGGAAAGGTAAGAAAAATTGCAAAAAACAAGCTCGGGCTAGAAAAAATCGTGAAAAATGGCTAAGTCCTAGTCCTTGCAACAGTCGAGACAGTTGGGACAAAAGGGCGCGAACCAGCCGAAAGGCCGCCAAGCAGTCTGTGCAGCATTTGGGACATTTGGAACAAAGGGACGCACGGGACGCGGAAATCCGAACTGGCCGAAAAGTTGAAAAAATTGACTAACTGTTGAAACAGGCAGTCTAGGACATCTGGGCAATTAGTACGTGAACCAGCCAGTTCGGCCGAAATGGAAAATTTCAGCACTATGCCAAGTGGGACAGAGGGACGCATGGGACGCGAAAAGACGAAGCGGCCGAAGGCAGAGAAGAAAAGTCAACGTTTGGCCCGTGAAACTTCAAACGGCCATAACTTTTGACTCTGAGCTCCGATTTTCACAAAATTGGACTTTCTGGAACGAGCACGACGTCCTCTACACCACAAAGACTTTATAATTTTAATAAGGGTAGATATATTTAAATGAAAGAAACATATTCGGCTCCAGTCAGTCAATGCTCATTCCCGTCAAATGACAGAAAACGCCTGCCAGACCCAAAATAGCTGCCCGCACTCAGAAGGCCATAACTTTTGCATTTCTCAACGAAATCACACAAAATTGGTACCGTTGGAATCATGGTTCTGATCCCAATGCATAACAATCAAGAAATTCTATATTTGATTATAAATTGATTGATATTTTTAAGAAAACGTGGCCGGGTTCAGAACAGTGTTTTATTGGTAGCTGGGAGTGCAATTAAGAGGCATGGTCATCATTATTTCTCTGCTGCAGCACATGGAACAGTATGGGGAGCCTTTTTCAAGTAATGTATAACCATTTCACTCAATTTAATGCCTCTTACAGATGGTTGAAGGACAGATTTCAGGATTTCCATTTTCCCTTCTCTTTTCCTTCTCATTATTCTATAAATTGGAGTGTTGGGCTCATTGTAAAGGGAGAGAGTTTTTGGGTAGCAAAGCTTTGCCAAAATTGCTTTGTGAAGCCAGTGTGTTGCAGGCCCTTGTAGTGGACTCCTTGCATGGTGATCCAGGCCCTTATCTTGTAATAAACTGAACTGTGCATACCAGGAAGCAATAAAATACAAGTTTGTGGATGTATCTTCCCCTGCTGTGTTTTCTTGCATTCTTCTTGCCCTTTTATCTTTCTACAAGAATATTGTGTCTATTATTATGTTCTTGCAGGAATTCATTATCATTGTGTGTGCTTGGAATACTGTTGTGAATGCATTTTGCTAGATTATGGAGAACTGTCATCACCTCTTCTAGTGTGCACTTTTCCTTTGTATTTCACACATTTGGAGACTACTCTCACATCCTCCTTTTCTGGTGTATCACAGCTTTAGTGTAGGCTTTCATTTTATGTATTCTCTTTCCCTGGTCCCTTGAAAATTTAGATTAGAACAGTTAGCTTATCCTGCAATAGAGTAGATTGTGGCAAGTAGTTTAGGAGCAAGAAACAGCTTTCTCTGGAGGTCTATCTCAAGTAGCAAGTTCCACAACTTGGAGATAGTACCCATGTTATCCAATCACACTTTGAGTTCAGGTATATGCACAGGGGTGCTGTGATTTTGTGATAAAAATTATGTATACAGATGCCTCAAACATAGCAATAGGAAGTACTCTGAGCCAAAAGGATGAAAATGGGAATGATCATCCAGTTTACTTTGGGAGCAGACAAATGAGCAGTGCTGAGGTAAATTATACTGTAATTGAAAAAGAGGCTCTAGAGTATCATTTTTTTCTGTAAAGAAGTTTAGAAATTACTTGCTAGGGCAAAAATTTATAGTTGTAACAGATCATCAGGCTCTAAAATATATTATAAATAAGCCTAACCCATCATGAAGGATAACAAGATGGATAATTTTGCTACAAGAATTTAAATTTGATATTATAGATAGGCTAGGAAAGAAGCATGTCAATGTAGATGCACTCTCTCGAGCCTATGATGGTTTAGGATCATCTTGTGATGATGATGATTTCCCCAGATGCAACATTGTTATCCCTTGACACAATCCCTAGTGAATACATAGATATTTGGAATTATCTGAATGAATTCAAGTTTCCTGATGGTGCCAATGTAAAGACTAAGAGAAAGATTACTCAAGCCAGTCATCCATATTCTATTCTACATGGAGTATTATTTCGAATAGGACCTGATGGATAGTACAAGAGGGCAGTGGGACGTGATCAAGGGAAGGAACTGCTAGAAGAATTCCACAATGGTATATGTGGAGGGCACTTCTCTGGACAACTTACAACAAGAAGGATATTGGATGCAGGTTATCACTGGCCCACTCTTTTTAAAGATTGTTATAATTATTGTAAGACATGTGATATTTGTCAAACGCATGGTAACCATAAGACTTCATCAGCTCCATTATGCCCTATTCTTCCCCTTGGTCGCTTTAAAAAGTGGGGAATAGACATTGTAGGTCCACTTCCAACTACATCACACCAAAATAAGTATATTGTAGTTGCCACAGATTATTTAACCAAGTGGGTTGAAGCTAGGCCACTGAAAACAGCTTCCATGGATGAAGTAGCAAGGTTCATGTATGAACGCATTGTCAGTAGATTTGGTTGCCCATTAGAAATTGTAACAGATCAAGGAAGCCACTTCATTAATGAGGTGGTAGAATCCCTAGTCAATAAGTTTTCTATTAAGCACAGGAAGGCAACAACATACAAGCCAAGCACAAATGGACAGGTGGAACGAACAAATTTTGTGTTGTGTCAAATTCTAGCAAAACATGCAGCCTTGCAGGTACATAAATGTGATAAAAAGATTCATGTAGCATTATGGGCATATAGGGAAACATCAAAGTCAGCAACAGGATACTCCCCATTTCAGTTGGTCGTATGGCATTGATCCAGTTCTTCCTATTGAGTTTCATATTCACACTGCGAGAGTTATGGAAATTGAAAGGATGGATGAAAGTGATTCAGTAAAAGAAAGGTTGGTACATCTTCATTTGCTGGAGGAAATGAGAGAAATAGCAAAGGATACAAGCCATATGAAGAAAATGAAGCAGAAGGAATACTTTGATCAAAAGATCCGGTGGTCTCCATTTCATGTGAATGACTTGGTTCTAGTATATGATTCTGAGATACAAAAAAAGAAGACAGAAAATTTCTTCCAAAATGGATGGGGCCCTACAAAATAGCAGCTGTGCATGAAAATGGTACGTACCGACTGGAGGAATTGGATGGCACTCCCATTACAAAATGGGTCAACCACAACAAGTTGAAAGATTTTCCAAGCACCAGCTTCAGAATGTCCATAAGAGTCTACTCCGAGGATGGAGTAGAAGCTAGGAAGGGGGAAAATGTCGACATTAAAATTTTCCTCCGTAATTTCTATTTTATTAATGTATGTATTAGGAATAGGATGTTGTTAAGTATAATTAGTAGTGGCGTCCAATAGAAGATAATGGCACCGTAAGTACAGGTGCCGCCAATAATGTAGAGTCAGTAACAGTCAAAGTACAATAGGAATGTTGTAAAAAGTAAATATTTGTCGTAAGTGGTCCGGTAATGTTAAAATGTCAAAGTTAGGATAAGTAGAGAAGTAGGGTCTACATGATTAGGAATTAGAAATATTATATTGGTAATAAGGACAAGGAGTGAGGTCATAAATATTTTGTGTATTTTATTTGTAAAAAGTCTAAAAATGTGGAACCCATGTGAAATGATAAGGTTTATCTTATCTTAAAAGATAAGCTTACATGTACAGATAAGAGTTAAGGTATGAAATATGATTCGTCAGAGTAGATTTATTATCCTATCTTAGAGATAAAATGGATAAGCTTGGAAGTTCTATAAATAGAGAGGCCACCCCCCTCATTTAGCATAGAAGGAAGTAGTGAGAAATATTGTATGAGTAAGTGTGTAAAGGAAGCCATCATTTTGAAGGTGTGTTAAAGAAGCCATTAAGAGGTGTAATTGTGAAGTTTCTCCCATAGTATTGGTGGAAGGCAAGTGAAGTCAGTTACACTTGAAGTACCTCATGGGTGAGATTGTAACAATTTCATGTTAATATTATAATTTACTCTGATATTTCAGATTTATCATCATTCATTCTTATCATAATCTATGGTATTCTTGTGTTATGTTTGTTGTTGTGTTTCCAGATTACATCCACCAAATTAAAAGTTGTGCATTAGTAAATAATCATAGCACGAGGAGTTCCCGGTGAAGAATTATCATAGTGCTGGATTAGTGATGAAAGGCTCAACACCCAAGGGTCAAAAAGGGCACAAGTTATGAAAAAAATATTGAATGGTAGTGATGAGAGAAAGACAAAGGTTTGGTAGACCCAAATTGAGACGCTACAAACCTTACTCTACTCAAGTTACTTCATAGTTTAGAATGTGAATTGCTTTCCAGTTTATCTAGACTTAGATCTATAGATGTCCACTTGGTTTACAAAATATGGTTTTGAGGTTTTAAAATCTTCTTGGAAGTTTGGACATCTAACTCACTTTGTTTTTTATTTATGATTTCACAATGTTTGACTAATTTGTAACTTTCAAGTTTATCAAAGAGACCCCCTATGCCTTACCCCATGCTACTAGTAGGAAGCATGGGCTCATCACCAAGGACAAGGAATAGGCATAGTAAGGGTATGTCCCTCATTTCCCAACCTTACGTCACTAGTAAGAGATGCAAGCTCAACACTGAAGGTTGGTAAGGCAAAGAAATGTGTAAAAATAAAATTGTTTGTGGATTTGCATTTGACTTACTTATCTAGACAAAATGTTTAGTATGTTCTTATTTCTAAAGAGATTTTCACGGGATATATGTGACACCATGAAGCTTCTAGAATGGACCATGAACAAAAGACACCTAACCTAAGAAGAAACTATAAGAAAAACCAAGCATGCAGGCCTTGGTATGATCACAGTAAAAAAAAATTATTATCTTGCTTAAACTGATGAGATGATTTAGATATAATTGATGATACTATGAAGATTTGAAGAGATATAATCTAAATGTTTTGCCAATGTTTTCAATTTTTCTTTAGGAATTTCCATAAGAATAAATCCCTTGATCAGGAATTTTACAAAATGAATTGGTGGATGAAAATGTAATGCAGATGCCAGTAATGTACATATGGAAATGCAGGTGAATCTTCATGTCATGATAACTAAGGTGAAGAAAGTTTACAAATATTGAATTCTTCACCCCTAAGAGTACACAGTGGAGAACCATGATCCTCAAAATTTCTGTTCTTTTGACAAGGGGTCTGCCATTCTGGGTTTAGATGTACAACCCTTGCCATGTGGACACTACAGGGCCAGATTCTTTAAATATTGCACCCTGCAACCCGAATATTCAAATGGCCATATCTTTCAACTGGAGAATCAGATTTGGGTGGGAGAAGACTTTATGGAAATTTCTTGACACCCTCTATGGCCTTAGGAACATAAAATATCATTTTTTGAAGGCTTTGGTAGGTAACAAACTAGGAAAAAGTCTTCCAGGCCATTAACGCAGAATCTGATCTCTTTAACTACCAAATCTGATTCGATTTGATTCTTTCGAAGAACCAAAAGTGACATATTGTGGGGTGGATTTACAGAAGGCATTGATATTCAGTGGTTGAGATTTTCAAAACAGGATTTAATGCGTATCTTAGGGTGGTTGGAGAAGGATTTGAATTCTTCCCTCTTCTCTCTCCCATTCTTCCTATAAATTTTAATAGAGGGGCATTCAAATGGTTGGTCATTGTTTCTTTTCTGCCCCCTCTCCCTCTCTTCCTTAGGGTTGAATGCAGGAGTCTAAGCCTCCTCTCATGGCTTTGTAATGGAATTTTGTTGCCTCTTTCCCACTGATGGTGCACTATGTAACATTTTGGAGCAATAAAATCTATTTTGTGATGCATCTGTCCATCCTTGGCTTATTTTGTTGTCTCTCCTTACCTGTCATTGTCGCAGGGTATATTGTGCATACTTTTGATATCTATTGCAAGTCATGGAAGTTGTGTTTAATGGGTTACAAAGTGGTTTTTTGTGTGAAATCTATCTTTGGTCTGTGGTGCATTCTTTCCACCCTCTCCTCTGCTCACCTCTCTCTGTTGTAGGTAGTTGGGTCTGTGATCATCCACTTCCTTTTTTGGTGTATCACTACTTAGTGTGGGATCTTTCACCCTCTCTGTCTCTTTGTCCCCTTGGAATGGTTATAGTATGATAGAATAGGTTCTTCCTGCACTGGAGTAACTTGTGGTAGGTAGATTAGGAGGCAAGAATTAGCTTTCTCTGGAGGTCCATCTAAAGTTTTGTAAGTCCCATAGCTTGAGAGATGGTCCCATGTTATGCAATCACACCAGATGCCCCACTTCACACCTGGGTCATTCGAGGGTGCTGTGATTTTACACTAACAGTTTTGGCATGCCCAGCAGGATAGATGTCTTTACTTTATTTCATCAAGTTGATGTTTTCTTGGTGGGATTTAGCCTTTTGAGGCACATGCAAGCACATCTGGTGACTCCGTGTTGGTCAAAAACCCATTCTCTAAGTTGTAGACATTTTCCATCCATTTTAACTCATTTTCATCCAATTTCTTCTTCCAGATCTTTCATTTTCTCCCATTTCATGAGATTGTGCAATCATGACTTCATTCCTTTCATGGAACTCACACTTACAGCAATGTATTCCACCTCCAATGTATTTCCCAACTCCTCCAAATCAGCATTATAATCAGATCCAAGACCATTATGCTTACCCATATGAGCAGGGTCAAAGTCAGTTTGGCCATGGAGCTTATCAAGAATAAGAGGATGCATACAATGATGAAAACTATGTGGAGAATGCTGGTTTATTGGAGAAAATTCAAAAAATGGAGGCTGACATGGTTCAGTCAAGGGGCATAGCACAAATGAAGGAATTCAAGATTGGTTAAAGGGCACCTTATCCATGGGAAGGTCCTTTTCCAAGACATTACAGCCCTCACGGAGAAACTAGACTTCATGGTTGAAATGCTGCCCCAACTTGCACAATGGACTAAGGAGATCGAGGCTTATGAGTTAGAGTCAAGAAAACCTTATGATTAGGTAAGTCCACCATCTCATAGCTTTTCTGTCTCTTTCTTAGGAAACACCATTTCAACCCAAGTTCCAATTTCCAAGCTTCCCAATTGCTGCTCCAAGTGTTGATTCCATTGCTCCATTCCCTAGTCTTCCACCCTATTTCAGTTCCTCTCCCCCTTTCCCTTCCAAATAGTCATCCCCTCTAAACAAACAAAAGTTCCACCTCCCTCCCCACCACAAACAATTGCAAAGTTGGTTGAACCCCAACCTGTCACTCCTCTTGCTTTCCCAAGTCCATGTTGGGAAGAGACTCAAGGATCTAGTCAAGGAAAACAATAAGAATGGGAGCCCAACAGAGAAGAAATGACAGACAATCTAAAGAGTTGACCTGCCAAATTTAGGTTTATAAAGATCCCCTTAATGGTCAAGTCAATAGAGGTCAAAGTTGAAGAGCCAATGATGGATGAGACTGAGTTTGCAATAGAGAAGGAAAAAAACAACAAGAAGAAGATCAACAGTCTAGATGCTCCGGATGTAATTTCCATGATGGCATTTTTTCTGAAGAGAATGCTGAGCTGACCCAAGCTACACAACAAGTTGAAGAGGAATAAAAACCAGCTCCAAGTCCCATTGAAGAGGAAAAACTGGGATAGATTGAATTATAGTTTAGGCCATTCAATGAAGAAGGCATCATTGAAGATTTTTTTCTTTAATTTCAAGGGCCTGATTTAATTGATGAACCCATGATGGAGGAGGACCATATAGTTTCAGAGGTTCCAAGTGTGGAGAAGGCTACAGGAGAACCTTTCGTTCTTCCTTCCACTTCATCCTCTTCAAGATTTGATGTTGAATAAGTGTTTGAGCTTTCAAACTTCATGTTTGAGGATGAAGGGAGCCATGGTGATCAAGTTGTAGATTAGAAGGACACCATGGAGGAGGTTGAGTACATGCAATAGGAAAACAATGAGGTAGATTATCTGTCTGACTTGGAAGATTGCTTTAATGGATAAACTCCCATGGAGATCACATCATTTTCTCTTCCATCATCCATGTTCCAAGCACATGAGCCTGCTAACATAAAGGAGGGCACTCAAAGATAATAACCTATGTCTCACAACATCCCTCTAGAACTAGGGTTGGAAGATCATGGTCTTCCCTGTTCTTCACAAGAGAAGGAAGAGAAAAATTAAGGAGATGTCATCATCTCTCTCTCACCATCCATCCAAGAAGGTCCACAAAAGACTCCATTTTTAGAGTTAGAGTTCAGAACCATGGGCAGATTCAAGGCACCATAACTTGCCCAATCAGATATTTGGATTCATTAGAGCCAAGAGAGAAGCCAAAACCAGTCATGCCTACTTCAGGGCATGAGTATGAGCATCAAAGTATCAAGGGTCATCATCAACACTTCCAAGAGTCCAATGCCAACCAGCTTGAGGAGGTATTTTTGGTTAATGTAGATACCTTGATGATTTGGGTGGAGGACAGGCTTAAATTCAGTTTTTTATTCATCCAATCAGCCACATTCAATGTCAAATAATTTGCATGGCTTCCCCTTTTGAGAAAGGGAATCTATTTCTCCCTTCCTATAACGGGCTTTGTTTAAGATTTTATTTCTTTCTGGTTAGTATAGGAGTAGGAGTAGATTTTGTTTTCAGCAGAAAAAGTGCTTGTGCACACTCTGCATGTCTCATTTGAGGCATGTATGATTTGATTCTTTGTAAATAGTGTTGTTCTTGTGTTTTGTTGCTCCAAGGTTATGTCATTGTGAAATTCAATGTGCCCCGAGTAAACATTGTAACAGTCCATTCTTAATACAGACCAAGGCCATGCTCTTAAGTATTCACGGCAAAAAGATCCATAGCTTTCTGTAGCAGTTGCTAGTTCCAAAAAATGAAACAAATGCAGAGAAACCAAAGGATATTTTAAGTCAATCAATTCATGGAAAAGTGAAATCCCCAGGTCAATACAATTTTCTACTCTCAAAAACTCCATTTTAAGATTTTCTTATGAAATTGAGAGTGCAGATGTGCAGGAAGGCTCAGGGACAGTCAGAACATAGAAAGTGTAGACAGTCGAGGAGTCCATTTTGAAGGAAGGGTCAGTACCAGGCCATTAATTGTGACTCCATGCCCAATGGATGCTTTAAGGCTACTGGTCTCTTCATCTAACAGGTAGATACCCCTGCGAGTCACCAAAACTGTTATCCATGTTTTTCCCCTAGTAAAATATTGGATCAGCTACGACCCCGCACAAAAAGAACAAGAGAAATCACATTCAAAATGTAAACAAGTTGCAAGGAGACTTTACAATGGAAGTGGCGGGGCTTGCAAAAGATCAAATGACCTTACGGAGGAGAAATTCAAAAAATGGCTTTGTTGAGCGAATCCGTGCCTTAATTCCATTAAATATATTACATGAAGGCTCGGAAATGGAACAACAAGGTCAGGGAAGGAGGAGCAGTGTCAAAAGAGCCAGGAGTAAAAATGAAAAGAAATGATGAAGATTCAAAGTCTCCGGGCTCTGAAATAGTTCAGGACAGACCCTGAAATCAACTATGGAGGAGACAACGGAAGCTGCCAAGTGTCCAAACAACGCACATTCAAAAGCGATACCCTAGGTAGAGAATCAAATGAGCACAGGCTCACCGCGTGTCCCATGATTTAAAAAAGGTGGGACAGAGTCACAGTTTGAATAGTCAAAGTAGAGGCAGGCCAGTAACGAAAGGTGCTAAGTGTCAACACGGTGCCATTTCAAAGGCACAGTCCAAAAGAAAATATCAAATGACATGCCAACTCGCCACGTGTCCCAAAGCCCGAAAAGGTGAGGGGTGAATGTTGAAAATTCCAAAGGCCTGCGGAGGTCTCCACGTTTCGTATCCATGCTACTCCAAAGGTAAAGTTTGGGGGTAGTTTCTAAACATGCACAAAGCCTCCACGTGTCTTGGGTCAGATACAGTGCTTTCGCTCGTGGAAAAGACTCAGGAAGAATACAAAGGAAATAGGGAAACCTGCAGACACCACCACATGTCACATGGGTGCTATTCCAAGAGTGAAGGAAGGATTCAAATCTCAAACAAGCACAAAGCTACCACATGGACCCGGTATAGACATACTCATTTAAATATTACGAATCTGTGACCCAAAAATTCAAATGACCATATCTTTTGACTGAGAACTCATATTTGGGCGAGAGAAGATTTTTTGGAAATGTCTCGATGCCCTCTATATCTTAGAAACATAAAATATCATTTTTTGCAGGTGTTGGTGGGTGAAAAATGGGAAAAAAATTTCTAGGCCATTAAACAGAGCCCACTTTCTCCAACTACCAGATCTTATTCGATTCGATATGTCGTTATTCTTTGATACGTCAGACAGATAGAGGGAGCTAGAATCAACATATTTGGGGTGGATTTGAGAAAGGCATTGATTGATAGTGGTTGAGTATTCAAGGTAGGATTTAACGCATATACCATGGTAGTTGAAGCAGGATTCAAATTTTCCCTCTTCTCTCTCTTATTGTTTCTATATATTGTAACACTTCTCATTTGAGAAGAGGAGATTATTTTGGGTGCAAGGAAACTCTGTCAAATTTTTTCCCAACTCCATTTTGTGTTAAAAACCTTCTCATACACCTAGAAAGCATTTTTGTGCCTGTAAGAAGAAACGTAATGGTCTGTGCACCCATATAGAGAAATAAAACGTATTTTTGTGGTGTTTCTTCAACCCTTTGCATTGTTTTGTTGTCTCCCCATGCCTCTTCCTTTCAAATCTATTTTATGTGCATGTATTTCACATTTGCAAGTGAATGGCATTGTTTTTCATGGAGTTTTGATCATGGATTAGGGTTTGGGTTTGTGTCATTTCTATCTAAACTTCCCATCTTCCTTTCTCCCCTGTTTCATCCACCCTCAACAGAGCATCTCACCCCTTTCCTTCTCTGGTGTATCACCGATTTAGTGTAGGCTTTTATTTCACCCTCTCTTTCTCTTTAGTTCCTTGGAATGGTTATATTATGATAGTTTAGTTTTTTCCTGCATTAGAGTAGCTCGTGGTAGGTAGTTTAGGAAGAAGAGCCAACTTTCTCTAGAGGATCATCTCATGTTTTCAAGTCCCACAGCTTAAGAGATGATCTAATGTTATGCAATCACACTGAATGCCCCATTTTAACCACTTCACATCTTTATCCATCCAGGGGTGTTGTGATTTTGCACTAACAGTACTTAAATAATCAAATCATCCTGTTAGTGTGAAATCACAACACTCCCAAATGAGCTCTAAAAATCTACTTTTCTAAGGCAATTTCATTTGGTGTGATTTGCATAACATTGGATCATTCCCCAAGCTGTGGGACTTACAAATGGGAATGACCCTCTAGAGAAGGTTGGTTCTTCTTCCTAATCCTACCACTAAACTACTTCTAAGGAAGGAAATGTGAATATCTACTCCTAATCTAACAATTCCAAGGGACCAATGAGAGAGAGAGAGAGAGAGAGAGAGAAAGAGAGCATGAAAATAAAGAAATCCTACACTATATAGGTGATAGCACCGAGAAAAGGGAATTGTTGATCACAAACCCAACTACCTGAAATGGAGAGAGGTGAGCAATGGAGAGGATGGACAAATGCATCATAGACTAAGGATAAAGTTCACATAGAACACCATTTTAAACCCCTTAAACACAACTCCCAAAACCTACAATGGACATCAGAGATATGTACAATATACCTTGCAATGGTGAGAGGTGAGAAGAGACAACAAAATGAGCAAAGGATGGACAAAACACATCACAAAATAGATTTTATTGCTCCAGAAGTTCACACAGTACACCATTAATGGCCAAGAGGCAAGAAAATTCCATTACAAATCCAAGAGAGGAGGCTTAAACTCCACATTCGACCTTGGAGAAGAAAGAGAGAGGGGGGCAGGGAAGGAGAATGAACAACCCTTTACAATGAATCCTTCCCCTGTGTTTATAGATTTAATCGGAGAGAAGAAAGAGAGAGGGAAGCGGGAAAAGTGGGTTGAAGTTCAACCACTATTGTTAATGCTTCAAATAAAATCTGCCCCCAAATCTATCTTTACTGCATCAATCCTTGGTTCGGTGCCTTGAGGAAATGGTGGAACAAATCAAATTTGATCTGGTCGTTGAGGCAAGAAGATCCTACATTGAAATCCTGAAGATGTTTCCTCCATTTCACCTTTACCTAACCTCGTCAAAATCAAAGTCTCAAACCTCCATGGTGTAGGTGAGGCCAAGATCTTTCCAATGGTGTCAGATTTGTAATATTTTGAGCCCTGAGTCGAAAGATATGCCCCTTCAGAAGTTTGTATCGGGTCTGTACAAATGGGCAGGAAAACCAATTTGAAAAATAGGCCCTTTCTTTAATGTGGGATACGTGGCAGCCAGATTAGGGAAAAATTAGGTTTGTGGGCTCAGAATTTATCTTTTCCCCTTTTTCCACGAAAGGAAAATTTTCATTTTTCCCTCTGACTCCCCACCTTGGCTTTGACTCAGGCTTTAACACTAACTTTTTCTCTTCATATTTTCTCTATGTGCGGGGTTTTTTATGACCAAATTTGCTGGGGGGGAAATTTGGGGTAACAATTTGGTGACTCATGTGGACATCTGCCTACTAGATGAAGAAACCAATTGCCTTGTCATATTCATTGGGCATGGAGTCATGAGTGATAGCCTGCTATTGATCTGAACTTTGAAAACTGACATTTGGGCCACTTACAAACCCATTAGAACTGAAACTAATCTTGACCAAATGCCAAGTCCAAACACTTCATGAGAGAAAAAAACTCCACAACAACACTATGTACAAAACTGAAAATCATACATGCTCCAAGTATAACATGTAGAGTGTGTAAAGCACTTCTTCTGCTGAAAGAAAACCTACCTACTTTATGCTAGCTAGGAGCAAAGGTGAGATAAACAAACCCTGTAACTATTTGTGCAAAATACCTTCCTTTCCTCAAAATTGGCAGCCATGCAAATGATTTGGAGCTAAAAATGGTTGTTATTAGGAGTGGAAGGCTAACTTCAAATTATTTCTCCACTCCCTCCATTAAGGTATTAACTGGAAACAAAATAAATACCTTTTCAATCAGCTACTCACTTGGTTCCCAGAGGTATTGTAGCTGATCCTTGGTACTTTGATGCTCATCCTCATGCCCTAGAGTGGGCACGACTTGTTTTGGATTCTCCCTTGGCTCTAATGAAGCCAAGTATATGATTGGGCAAGGTATGGTCCTATGGATGTGCCTGTTACTCTGAATTTCAACTCCAAGAATGGAGTCTTCTTGCAGACCTTATTGAGTGGATGGTGTGGGAGATATGGGGTCTTCACTGTTTCCTTCCTCCTCCTGAGAAGAACATGGAAGATTAAGATCCTCCAACCTTGGTTTCTGAGGGCCGATGTGAGATGCAAGTTGTTGTCCTTGGGTGTCTTCCTCCATGGTAGAAAACTCATGTTCTTGGAAGGTGGATGACGGAGGAGCAAATGATGTGATCTCCTCGGGATCCTCTACATCAAGACAATCCTCCAAGTCAGATTGATAATCTACCTCCTCATTGTCCTACTGCATGTGTTCGACCTCCTCCATGGTGTCCTTTGAATCTGCAATTTTCTCACCATGGTTCTCCTCATCTTCAAACATGAAGTTTAAAAGCTCAAACTCCTTTTCAACATTATAGTTTGAAGGGGATGAAGTGGGAGGAAGAACTAAGGTTCTTCTATGGCTTGCTTTGCACTTTTTACCTTTGAAACCATATGGTTCTCCTCCAAAACCACGCCCTCTAGAGCTAACTGATTTTCATGTAGAACAGGCACCCGTATGATTTTCTCTTCCCAATCAGAGTCATATGAGTCACGCCATTCTTCAACTGTCCTGCATTCATCGAACATGATGACGTTGGCTGAGGAAGGCACGTTGGTAGGGGCTGTTCATTTATGGTACAACTAGGCAGAGGGGACTTAGAAGAAAATGGGAGGATGGATGCAGAAGGGATGAAAGGCGTGCTAGATTTTTGAGACTCCATTCCTTCCACCCACTCAGTAATCTGGGGCAACATCCCAGTGATGAGGTGCAGCTTGTGTTGGGTGCTAAACCAACCTAGTACAGGGCTGACCCATGGACAAGGGGCCTTGTAGACAACTTCAGCTGCCATTATGGAGCACTTAACTCTGAGCTACATCATGTCCATCTCAATCTTTTGCATCTACCTCTCAAAATCAACTTCACCCAATGAGTTTCCATTATCATCTACATAAACCTGTTCTTCATAAACATTTTGGTTAGAGAAAAGGGGGTTGTATGCATTTTCGAGATAATGGGGCTTATAAAATTAATTTGGAGGAGGATTTTGAAATTGTGGGGATGGAGGGAAATAGTTCTATTGCTGAAAATGATAATTCCATGGTGGGAAAGAAGTCATGATTGCAAAACTTCATGGGATTGAAGAAGATGAAGGAGATGGAAGAAATAATGGGTGGAAATGGATGGGAAGAAGGTCTGTAACTCAGAGGATGGGTTGTTGACCAGATGGTGTCCCCAGATGAGCTTGAAAGTGCCTCGAAAGGCTGAAATCTTCACCAAGAGCACATCAAACCTGATGAAGTGAAGTGGTAAGGTGCTTCAGACCTGTCCCACTAGGTATGCCAAAACTATTAGTGTGAAATCACAACACCCCCAAATGAGCTCTAAAAATCTACTTTTTTAAGGTAGATTCATTTGGTGTGATTTGCATAACATTGGATCATTCCCCAAGTTGTGGGACTTGCAAATGGGAATGATCCTCCAGAGAAGGCTGGTTCCTCTTACTAATTCTAGCACTAAACTACTTCTAAGGAAGGAAATGTGACTATCTACTCCTAATCTAACAATTCTAAGGGACCAAGGAGAGAGAGAGAGAGAGAGAGAGAGAGAGAGAGAGAGAGAGAGAGAGAGAGAGAGAGCATGAAAATAAATAAATCCTACACGACAGAGGTGATAGCACTGAGAAAAGGGAACTGCTGATCACAAACCCAACTACCTGAAATGGAGAGAGGTGAGCAATGGAGAGGATGGATAGATGCATCACAAACCAAGGATAAAGTTCACACAGAACACCATTTCAAACCCCTTAAACACAACTCCCAAAACCTGTAATGGACATCAAAGATATGCACAGTATACCCTATAATGGTGAGAGGCGAGAGACAACAAAATGAGCAATGGATGGAAAAAACACATAAAAAAAAGATTTAATTTCTCCAGGAGTTCACACAGTACACCATTAACAGGAAAGAGGTAAGAAAATGCCATTACAAAGCTAAGAGAGGAGGCTTAAACTCCACATTTGGCCCTAGAGAAGAAAGAGAGAGGGGGTCAGGGAAGGAGAATAAATAACCCTTTACAATGAATCCTTCCCCTGTGTTTATAGATTTGATCAGAGAGAAGAAAGAGAGAGGGAAGTGGGAAATTTGGGTTGAAGTTCAACCACTATTGTTAATGCTTCAGATAAAATCTGCCCCCAAATCCTTCTTTACTGCATCAATCCTTGGTTCAACACCTTAAAGGAAGAGGAAACAATGGAACAGATCAAATATGATTTGGTCATTGAGGCAAGAAAATCCTGCATTGAAATCCCGAAGATTTTTCCTCCATTTCACCTTTACCTAACATCCTCAAAATTAAAGTCTCAGACCTCCATGGCATAAGTGAGGCCAAGATATTTCTAATGGTGTCATATTTGTAATATTTCGAGCATTGAGTCGAAAGATATGCCCCTTCAAAGTTTGTATCAGGTCCATACAAATGGGTGGGAAAACCAGTTTGAAAAACATGCCCTTTCTTTAATGTGGGATACTTGGCAGCCAAATTAGGAAAAAATTGGGTTTCCGGGCTCAAAATTTATCTTTTCCCCTTTTTTCGTGAAAAGAAAAATTTCACTTTTCCCTCCGATTCCTTTCCTTGGCTTTGACTTGGGCTCGAACGCTGAATTTTTTCCTTCATATTTTCTCTATGTGCGGGGTTTGTTCTGACCAAATTTGCTAGGGGGCGAATTTGGGATAACACATCCCCAAAAGTAGCATTTTCTCTTTTTCCACATTTTGTTCACCCATTTACTATTTTCTCTCCCCTACATGGTGAATCCTTTTCTTTTCCTAATGGTTTCTGGATCTAAGCTACTAATGTGAGTAACTTATTTGATTGGAAGAGATGAAGTGGCATTTGGATCTATGAAATTCTAAACATACGAGGTGAGTTTTCTCACATGATCTTCCAACTGATCAATTCTCTCCTTGTACTCTTGATTCCTCATAAGAAGGTGAGTGAAATATTCCCTAAACAAATGTGCATCTCCATTGTGATTTTGTTAGCTTAGGGGAATGGTGGTCATCTCGTAGTTATTCAAGGTCAATTCTTTAATAGGTTTGGTCACCTTTGGATGGAGTAATTCTACATATTGGTTGCCCAAACTTCTGCTAAAAAAGTGAGAATCCACTTGAACTAACTTTCCTTTATTTACTTTGACCATTGAGGCTATGGTTGTGAAGTTAGGGAATTCCACATGTTGAACCCTGTGGGATTCCTTCGTGATCATTTCCTGCATCCATGGAAATATCTCATTCATCTCAAGCTCAACCTTTGGCATGATTGTAGACTTTTGTTTGGAATGAGAAGCAACGTCTTTCATAGGAGGTGTCAGTGCAACAATGGAGGATGAGAAGATTTGATACTACTCAAGGATTGAAGGATTAACCAAATCAATTTCCCTTTGCTCCAAACCTACCACAGGATCTTATGGTGTCCTTACCTTTTTGTGTAACCTTTTGTAGTGAGGAGCTTATGATTCCATTGACTTTCATTTTGAGCGTTCTCCTAAGTGAGCTGAGATGGAAGCTTTCTTAGTGGCCTTTGAAGAGGATATATGGGATGTTTTCCTTTAGATATTTGGTAAGTTTCTTGATGTAATGAGGGAATATCTCTTCTTTTTGAACCATTCTTTTGATCTTTTGATTACTGCTTCAGTATGCTCATTTATATCCCATGATTTGTGAATGCTTAATTACACTTGCAGAGGGGGTGAGGATTTGATTTCTTGATATTTCAGACCATATATCTCTATGCCATCATCTTTGATTCCATATTCATACCAACAAAATTTTAATCTTCTCTTTTTCCTAATTTTCATCCTTGTATGATCTCATTCTATGACCTCGAAATCATCTGCACAATTAACCTAGTAGTCTTTAATCTGTGGAACATGATGCAAGTTAGGGAGGTGAAATGTCTCTAGATTACTTTGAATATCAAAGTATAATTTTGGGGTGTATGAATATAGGCTCATGGGAGTGAAAGAAGCTTCCACATTGGTACCCTCATGAGTACTTTTGTAAGAGAAAATCCTGAGAGAGATAGGAAAAACAACACCTTTCTTCTTTTGGTTCCTAAGCTTACCATTGACATTAACAAGATGCCTACACAACTCGAACAACACTATTATGTCCCTGAGATATCGTGGAAGCTTCCATGGAGCAAGATCAAAACTAGAAACTCGAATGTAGGAAAAGGCTTAAAAATGTATGAAGAAGGATCCGTACGTTTTTATTAAAGAAGCAGGCTTTAGAGACAATCTCGAGTGAGGGTTTCCTTCCAAAAATCTGATGACATATATAGTGAACACATTGTTCACTCTTATAAAGTGATGATTTCTTTCTTTCAAGATCAATTGTGGATATTTTTCATATGCACAATCCTTTTGAGAATTTTTTTGGGTGAGTGGAAAACCTTTGAATGACATTGTGCTTGCAAGGGCATAGACCAAGTATGAAGTCATGGAAAAAAAATTGTAGTTGACACTTGAAGTAGTTGGTGATGCAATTTATCACTAATTATTTTCCCCCAATCTATCATCTTTCTTCCCTCGATGAGGGTGATTATGAACAATTCCATCCATCATGCAAGTCTTTCATCATTTCTTCTGCCATTAGTCATCTTAAGAGGATGATCACATATGATAAGCCTTCGTTAAATTCACTACATGAGATATATTTTGGCACACGGGATGGATTTCTACCTCACTTTAACCATAAACCTACTGTAAGGCCTTATAGGTATGACTCAGTCGTAGACCACTCACCTGACGAAAACCCTTTTGTGATGATGACCATGTTTTTCTAGACTATAATTCGTATATACTGAGAAATTACCTTGGGAAGTGAGTTTTATCCAAAATTCACCCCTCAAGGTAATTTTGATAACATGCAGCAAATTATTCAATCCTGAGCAAGTAGATTGATTCGAGGCCCAAAATCATGTTTTTTGGGGTCCCCTCTGCCTTTTTCTAACTCCCCCATCCAAGAAGAAAATCCCAACAAGTCGAAAAAATGGAAAAAATGTAGAAAATAAGGTTACAGGACTGTTTTAAAGCATTTCAGGTCTGAAGGGTTCGGGTCGTACTGAGGTTCGTCGTACCAAGCTTGGGGCCAAAAAAAGCAAGAAAATTGGCTAAGTCTTTTTTCCCAGGCGGTCCGCGAGACAGTTGGGATGTAGGGACATGAGGGACGTGAAAATCCAAATTGGCCGAAAGCAAGAAAAATCATCTAAGTCTTTGTTTTGTGCGGTTTGGGACAACCGAGACAGAAGTACGCGTGGGACGGGAATTGGCCAATTCAACGAAAGACAGTCCATTTCAGGCGGTTCGGAGATATTTGTCCCAGGTAGTTTGGGACATCTGGGACGTGAAAAGGCGTGAGGGCTGTAAACAGAGACAGTCCATTTCAGGTGGTTCCGAGATATTTGTCCCAGCCAGTCCGGGACATTTGGGACAAAAGTACGCAAGGGACGTGAAAAGGTGAAAGGGCCGCAAAAGAGACAAGGAGGCCCGCGGATGAATTAGAACATTCCACGTGTTAGAAGGGGAAGAAAGTTAAAAAATTGCTAAGTGTTTGGTGCAAGGTAAAATTTTGCAAGGAGGCCCGCAAACGAATCAAACCTCGCCACGTGTCTTCACCATCGACCCAGCGGAGCAGGGAAAAAAATTAGAATCTTTGGCAAAATGTTTCACTGAAAGTCCAAAGGGTGATTTTTGGCCCGCTGCCCCGCCACCGAATGGAAGCTCGTAGCGAATCAGGGCCTGACCCGTGTCATCCAAGTGGCGGAGCACAGGAAAAATTCAAAATTTTCCAAAATGCAAAAAAGAAGTAAAATTCAAAAAAATTTCATGTCGATCCGTTTTGGGCCTGTTTTTGCCCTAAATCTTCAAATGGCCATAACTTTCGATCTAGAGCTCGTATTTCCATGTTCTTTATATCAATGCAAATTTGGTGAAATTCTCTATATGATTCCAGGGTCATTTTTGCATTTTGGTTCAGTTTGGAGAGAGAAAATCAAAAAATTCCTCTGGCACGTGGTAATGGCTAGAAATGACGTTTCAACAACCAGCTTTAATGCAAAATACAGTTCGCCGCTTGCTAGGGTTCTCACCTACCACCATAATGAGATGAATTAAATACAACCTAGGGGTGGTTGGGGTAGATTTGGATTTCCTCTCTCTTCCCTCTCTCATTCTTCCTATAAATTGTAAGGAGGGGCTTCTCTCTAAGCGTTGGACATTCTTGTTTTTCTCCCCTCCCTTCTTCTCTTTGGCAGGTGAATTTGTGGAGTTCAAACCTCCCATTTAAAACTGTAATGCAACTTTTCCTCTTGGCATTTTGTAGTGTATTGTATCAATCTTTGGAGCAAGTAATGCATGTCTGTGGATGATTCTCAACCTTCTCTGTGTTCATTTACATCCTCCTGATCTTTCACTGCAAATTCTGTTATCTATGCATGATCTTGCATCACATTTTAATGGTTTGTTTTTATTGGAAAGATAGGTGTTCTTCATTCCTCGGTGCATCACCTTTGGTAGTTTAGGTTTATTTTTATGCATCTTCTTACCCTGTCTCCTTGGCAAGTTAGATTAGTTTTTGAGTAAACCCTCTACATTTTTTTTGTGTGCATCTGAATAGAGGAATAGGAACCGGCCTTCATCCGGAGAGCTTTTCCAATTTCGTAAGGTCCCACACTTGGTAAAAGCTCCATGTTATGCAATCACACTAAGAGTCTCAACCCATCGAGTTACATACACTCAGGGGTGCTGTGATTCTGCACTAACAATTTTGGCACGCCGTGTGGGACCTTAGAGGTCTTAACTTTTGTTGCAACAAGATCGATGTGTACTTGTTGTAAGTTCCAACTTTGAAGGAGCTTAAATCACACATCTGGTGACTCCAAAAGAAGCATAATCTACTGGTTTCAGTAGTCCAAGCCTAGAAAATTTATGAGAAGGATACAGACCAGGTCAAGAACTAGGGAGGAAGGATTGTTTGTTCATCTACACCTATCTCTAGGAAGAGAAAGAAGGGGAAGAAGAGCTCAAAGATCTCCATCTCCACCTAATAGGAGCTTGTCAACACCTCCACCTGGTAGGCCTTTCATCCAATCAACAAGGGTTCTTAGGCCAATCAGAATGGCGCAACCACTGAATCCATATGTCGATTTCACTGGCAGCAGCCCACTTGCTCTCAATGCACAACATCCAATCCTGGTTGTAGCATTGAAGAACATTTCATACTTCACTGGAGAGAACCAGACTACTCCTAGTGATCATGTTAAAGACATTGCCAACCTTTGTGCAATTCACGAAATCAATGAGATCCAAGTTGTTGTCAAATTGTTGGCATCCTCATTCAAGGGGAAAGCTTTACAATGGTTCAGGAGTCTTGCCTCAGGTTCTATTCAAAATTGGAATCAGCTATGTATAGCCCTCCATGAGCAGTTTGGGGAAAAGGGAGACAACTTGTCCCTTTTGGAGCAGCTGACAACTATCAAAAGAGCTCCCAATGAGCAACTGATTGATTTTAATTTCAGATTTCAAAGGACTTGGGAGAGGGATTCCAGTGGCGGTAAGGCCAGCAGTAGAAGGTTTTTTCCTATATTACCTTAAAGCTTTAAATTTTGATATTTCTATGTTGATTCAGTCCATGGGAGGCATAACTATCCCTATGGCTTATAGCATTGCCATTAGGGCTGAAAATTGTTTGATTCAAGCTGGAAAGCTAGCTCCTAGGCCTCCAATGCCATTATATCCAAGTTTAGAGAGCCCAAGTACTAGTCAAGCGCTTGTCTTAGCTCCTATTCCCACTCCTAGAAATCAGAGTTCAAATGAAGCTTCTACTTCATCTTCTAGTGCCTCAAACGAGCTTCAAGAAGTCATGAAGCAATTGCAAAATCTAGGTAATGAGCTGGTTACTCTCAAGAGGCAACAAGCCCAAAGTTTTAGACCTTCTTTCTAACCTCAAGCTCAGCCTAACAAGCAGCCATATCAACCTCATAGACCACCCAATCCAGCTGCAAATCTAAATCAAGCAAGGCCTCCTGCCAACAGACCATTTCAGCCCTATAATCTAAATGCTATATCTACCTCTAAGGCATTGGTGCCAACACAAAAAAACGTTGCTCAGGAGTATGATTGGTTTTTTCCATGCAATGAACCTCACAACCAATCTATGTGCTTCAACGGTGCCTTGAATCAAGCATTTATGGTGACAACTACTGGTGTGGAGGGTGAGGGCAGTCAAGGAAACAACCAACAATAAGAAACATTCCAACAGCAATCAGCTCCAAATGACACCACACTTGTGAACTGGCAAGCAAAGGATTTCTGTGGTATGAATCAAATACCCTCTCAAGGTGTTGCAGCCAACATAAGGTCAAAAAGGAGAAATTTGGGTGAAGGACAGCCATTGGCTCCAAGTAATCCACGACCTTCTACCACTCCACAAGCTTTTGGCAAACAAAATGTAGTCCCAAACATACAAGGAGCACCCAAGCCAGCTCCTAAACCAACTCAAATACCAGTCATTGCTTCATCACCATTTAGTATCATTGATCAGATGAAGAAGAAAAATGTAAATATATCAATGTGGGAATCCCTATCTATCCCAAGCCAGAGAGATTTACTACAAGCTACCATGAAGGACTAGCCAACTTTGAATCAGCAAGTCCGAATGCAAGAGAAGGCGCTCACAAATGCTGCCCAGTCTGAAGGGAATCATGGAGGACATCAAGGTAAAATGTTGAAACCCCCTCCTTTTTATGTCTCATTAATCATTGGAAACCAATTGGTGCACAATTTGAATGATTGATTCCAGGGAAAGTAGCTCAGTGATGCCCAAGTAAATAGCTGATCAGCTAGGACTTCAATATGAAACCATATCCAAAGGGGTAGTGCAGTTGGATGGGGACAGCAGTGAGTAACAACAGTTGGGGTGGATTAGAAACTTGATTCTTACCTTGCATGCATGTCCAAATGTTGTTGTTGTACAAGATGTATCAGTTATAGACCTTCCACCACTCTTTGCCCTATGTTTGTCAAGAGATTTCACAGCCAAGATTGGAGGATATTTATCTGCTGATTGGTCACACATGTTGTTCAGAACAAGGTATGGAACCAAAGCTACAATCAGGTCTGAACCTATTGCAAACTTCCACATTGAGCCCTACACTCCAAGTCAGATCGATGCCAACTGTTTGGCATTTGATCAAGAAGATCACCCAAGCACTGATGAAGTTGAAACCAAGGTTGAAAGCATCCCGGATCTAACTCTTGATGAATGGGCAAACGAGGTGCATGCTTTTGATCCTTATCAAGAAGTAGAAGAATATGAGCTAGGAGTCTATTACATACATGAAAAATATCATCCCATTCCTAGCATCACCAAGCCAGACCCACAAGGATGAAAATGAGGTATGGCAGCTATTTTTTGATGGATCAAGGAGTAGACAAGGTATCGGAGGGGGAGCCATGCTGGTTTCACCTCAAGAAGTAAGGTACTATTCAGCTTTTAGATTTCAGTTTGCATATTCCAATAACACTACTAAATATGAAGCCTTGGTGCAAGGGATGCATTGGGCAAGAAAGAGAGGAATAAAGAACTTGCAAGTCTTTGGTGATAGTGAATTAATTGTAAATCAGGTCAAAGGGCAGCACACTGCCAAGAATGATCTACTCAGGTGCTACAAGAATAGGGTGTGGGACCTCATTGAAGACTTTGAGGTATTTGCCATCAAATCAGTCCCTAGGAAGGAGAACCAAGCTGCTAACAAGCTTGCAGGAATTGGAGCAGCCTTTGATCTTGTGGAAAGAATTCAAAAGGACAAGGTATAGCCAAACATCCACATGATTGTGAGGCCTTCAGTGCTGGATAACAATGTAAGTTGGCAAGTGTTTGAGAGAATGACTAGCAAATCATCCATTTCTTGCAAGAAGAAGCTGAGTTCTCTCAGCAAAAAATCAGGAAAAGTTAGAGCAATAGTATGGTGACCAAGTGATACAACTGAGAACTAACAAGCTACCCAAGGGACTTATCACTTTGGAGTCCATTTTCAATCCCCAATGATCAGTTTAGGAAAGAGAAAGCAAACATTCAGGTCAAGAGAGAAGATTCAGTATCCATCTTGGTGGAAGAGAACAAACCATTGCAAATTGGAAAGATGACAACTGAACAAGAAAAGTATGAGTTCATACAGCTGTGTCAAGAGTTCCCTGATGTGTTTGCTTAGAGCTACGAAGACTTGAAAGGTTTCAATCCTGAGTTAGCTCAACACACCGTCGAGTTGGATCCAAATACTAAGCCCATCATGTAGAAACAAAGGCCAGTCAATCCACACATGGAACCTCTCATGAGGAAGGAATTTGAACAAGTTGATTGAGTCAAGAATCATATTCCCAATCAAGCATTCTAGCTGGGTTGCCAAATTAGTTCCAGTCAGAAAGAAGAGTGGAGAGATCAGATTATGTGTTGACTTCAGAGACTTGAATAGAGGCATCTCTCAAGGACCATTACCCACTCCCTTTCTGGATGGAGAAAATTTTGCAAGTGGTGGCTAGCTCTGAGAGGTTTTCACTACTTGATGGCTACTTGGGCTACAATCAGATTATGGTGAAGGAAGAAGATCAATTCAAGACACCCTTCACAACCAAATGGAGAACTTATGCATATAGGAAAATGCCATTTGGGCTGTCCAACGCTGGAGCTACCTTCCAAAGAGCATTGGATATGGTTGTTCAAGGGTTTTATCAACAACGTGGTGCTGATATACCTTGATGATATCACTGTTTTTTCAAAGAATGCAGTAGACCACCTCTCTCATTTGAGACAAGTCTTCCAAAGGTGCAGAAGATTTTGGAGTGTCTTTGAATCCTAAGAAGTGTATCTTCCTAGCAGCATGAAGGAAAGCTCCTTGGCCATATTGTCTCCAAAGAAGGATTAGCAATTGATCCAGAGAGGGGTTAGTAATCCATAAGAGCACTACCATTGCCAAGCCACAAGAAGGCCCTTTAGAGTTTCTTAGGGAGAATAAACTTTGTTCGGAGGTTTGTCCCAGATTTTGCAGCCCTTGTCAAACCTATCACCAAAATGTTGAAGAAAAGCATGGCTTTCAAGTGGACAGCAGAAGGCAAGGAGGGTTTTGAAGCAATCAAAGAAGCCATCTCCCAATCACCGACTCTCATCAACCCGAATTTCTCCAAGGATTTCATCCTCTATGCGTTTGGGGGTAATGATACCATTTCTACCATTTTGGTGCAGCAGAACAAGGACAATGATGAGCAGCCAATTACTTTCTTCAGCCAAATCCTGAAGGACTATGAGGTGAGATATTCTTTTATTGAGAAGCATTGTACTTACAGTAATCAGAAGCTTGAAGAAATTCAAGCATCTAGTCTCAAACAACAAAGTCCAGTTGTTGGTCTCTCATGCAGGAGTAAAGGACTTCCTCCTCAACAAGGATTTGAATGAGAAAAGAGCAGGTTGGATCACTCGTGTCATGGAGTATGACATTAGAGATCAAGATCACCAAGCTGGTAAGAGGAAAAGGATTGTGTGAGCAGCTAATTCTGGGTAAGCAAAAGGGAGTATGCAATGAAGGAGAGGTTGTTTTGACAGTTCAAGATAGCCATGTGCAAGGTAGCACTCAAGAAGAGGATAATGTTGTCCCCACTCCTTGCTGGACCCAAGGTATAATGCACTTCCTAAGCATGGGCCTATGCCCTCCGGAGATGAACAAGACCCAAAGAAGACACTTCAGATTGCAGGTTGTCCCCATATGCCATAGTAGACGGTTGTTTTGTTCAAGAAAGATGTGAATGGAGTACTGCTGAGATGCATTGGTACAAATCAGATTCATAGGGTGTTGGAAGAGTTCCATGGTGGACCAGCTGGTGGTCATTTTACACCAAGAGTGACAGCCCTAAAAATCATGAAGGCTGGTTATTATTGGCCCAAGATTTTCAGTGATTGCTTCGCGTGGATCAAAAGGTGCAAGAATTGTGCATTCTTCATAGGTAAAGAGAGGCTTGTTGCCCTCCCATTGCATCCAATTTCAGTTGGCCAGCCATTCATGCAATGGGGGTTTTAGACTTCATTGGAGTCATTAATCCCAATTCAAGCGCAAGGGCATAAGTGGATTTTGACAGCCACATACTACTTCACCAAATGGACCGAAGCAAGTAGCACTCAAGGAAGCAAATGAGTCTAGCATCTTAGAATTCTATGAGGGGATAGTAACCAGATTTGGCAAACCTGCTACAATAATCTCAGATAATGCATTAGCATTCATTGGATCCAAGGTGACTGAGTGGGCTGTCAAGAACGGGATCTACCTAAGTACTTCATCAAACTACTACCCTCAGGGTAATGGCCAGGCTGAATCTAAAAACAAGAACTTGTTAAGGATCATTAGGAGGACTTTTTGATGAGAATCAGAGGTCTTGGCATACCAAACTACAAATCAGCCTTATGGGCTGATAGGATAACTCCCAAGAGATCCACAGGTAACTCTCCATTCAGGCTTATTTATGGAAGAGAGGCAATCTTTCCCATATCACTTGAGTTGCCAACATTAGAACTCATGAAGTAGTTAGAGTTGCTAGAGTTTGGGCCCATGGAGGGGAGATATGCAGAGTTGACGGAGCTCTAAGAGATCAGAGATCAGGCATCCCAAGCAATGGAGAAGGATCAAGCTTTGATCAAGAAGACCTTTGATAGGAAGGCCAAGAGTAGATCTTTCCAAGTTGGAGATCTAGTGTTAAAATGGGATGCAGATAGAGCAAAACCGGGAAGGCATTCAAAATTTGATGCCATTTGGAGTGGCCCATACATGATCACAAAGTGTAAGGACAGCAATGCCTTCCAATTGTCTTCATTGGATGGTGAAGAACTGCAGATTCTAGTCAATGGAATCTATCTAAAGCATTGCTACTAAAGGGAAATTCTCCACCTTGTAAATATTAGCTTAGGTTTTTATTCCTCCAAGTGCTTGTGCACACTCTGCATGTTCCATTTGGAGCATGTATGAATTTTAGTTTTGTACATAGTTTGTTGTGGTGCTGGTCTCTGCTCTTGCACAGTCCATTTCAGTGGGTTTTCCAAGTAGCTCAGAGAGGAGGTTTTTCAAATTTCAGATCATTTTACAGGATTTCTCATGGTTCCATGCCCAATGGATGCTTCAAGAAACTGGGTAACTTCATCCAGCAGGCAGATGACCCCGCTGAGTTGCCAAAAATGTTATCCAAAATTCACCCCTCAAGGTAATTTTGATAACATGTAGCAAATTATTCAGTCTCGAGCAAGTAGATTGATTCGAGGCCCAAAATCATGTTTTTCTGGGTCCCCTCTGACTTTTTCTAACTCCCCCATCCAAGAAGAAAATTACAAGTTGAAAAAATGGAAAAAATGCAGAAAATAAGGTTGCAGGACTATTTTAAAGAATTTCAGGTCTGAAGGGTTCGAGTCGTACTGAGGTTCGTCGTACCAAGCTTGGGGCCGAAAAAAGCAAGAAAATCGGCTAAGTCTTTTGTCCCAGGCGGTCCGTGGGATAGTTGGGATGTAGGGACGCAAGGGACACAAAAATCCGAATCGGCCAAAAGCAAGAAAAATGGTCTAAGTCTTTGTTTCACGCGGTTTGGGACAACCGGGATAGAAGTACACGTGGGACGCGAATCGGCCGATTCGCCGAAAGACAGTCCATTTCGGGTGGTTCGGAGATATTTGTCCCAGGCAGTTTGGGACATCTGGGATGTGAAAAGGTGTGAGGGCTGCAAATAAAGATAGTCCATTTCAGGCAGTTCAGAGATATTTGTCCCAGGCAGTTCAGGACAGTTGGGACAAAAGTACGTGAGGGACGCGTGGGACACAAAAAGGTGAAAGGGCCGCAAAAGAGACAAGGAGGCCCGCGGATGAATCAGAATGTGCCACATGTCAGAAGGGGAAGAAAGTTAAAAAATTGCTAAGTGTTTGGCGCAAGGTAAAATTTTGCAAGGAGGCCCACAAACGAATCAAACCTCGCCACGTGTCTTCACCATCAACCCAGCGAAGTAGGGAAAAAATTAGAATCTTTGGCAAAAAGTTTCACCGAAAGTCCAAAGGGTGAGTTTTGGCCCGCTACCCCGCCACCAAATGGAAGCTCTTAGTGAATCAGGGCCTGACACATGTCATCCAAATGATGGAGCGTGGGAAAAATTCAAAATTTTCCAAAATGCAAAAAAGAAGTAAAATTCAAAAAAAATTCCCGCCGATCCGTTTTGGGCCTGTTTTTGCCCTAAATCTTCAAATGGCCATAACTTTCGATCTAGAGCTTGGATTTCTGCGTTCTTTATATCAATGGAAATCTGGTGAAATTCTCTATATGATTCCAGGGTCATTTTTGCATTTTGGTTCAATTTAGAGAGATAAAATTTAAAAATTCCTTTGGCACATGGTAATGGACAGAAATGACGTTTCAACAACCAGCTTTAATGCAAAATACAGTTCGCCGCTTGCTAGGGTTCTCACCTACCACCATAATGAGATGAATTAAATACAACCTAGGGGTGGTTGGGGTAGATTTGGATTTCCTCTCTCTTCCCTCTCTCATTCTTCCTATAAATTGTAAGGAGGGGCTTCTCTCTAAGCGTTGGACATTCTTGTTTTGCCCCTCCCTTCTTCTCTTTGGCAGGTGAATTTGTGGAGTTCAAACCTCCCATTTAAAACTGTAATGCAACTTTTCCTCTTGGCATTTTGTAGTGTATTGTATCAATCTTTGGAGCAAGTAATGTATGTCTGTGGATGATTCTCAACCCTCTCTGTGTTCATTTGCATCCTCCTGATATTTCACTGCAAATTCTGTTATCTGTGCATGATCTTGCATCACATTTTAATGGTTTGTTTTTATTGGCAAGATAGGTGTTCTTCATTCCTTGGTGCATCACCTTTGGTAGTTTAGGTTTATTTTTATGCATCTTCTTACCCTGTCTCCTTGGCAAGTTAGATTAGTTTTTTAGTAAACCCTCTGCATTTTTTTCGTGTGCATTTGAACAGAGGAATAGGAACCGGCCTTCATCCGGAGAGCTTTTCCAATTTCGCAAGGTCCCACACTTGGGAAAAGCTCCATGTTATGCAATTACATTGAGAGTCTTAACCCATCGAGTTGCAGACACTCAAGGGTGTTGTGATTCTGCACTAATAGTGAGTATTGCCAGGATTGAGTTATCATCAGCTCTTATGATCTAATTCTTTGGATCATAATAGTGGGAGCATGTCAACACCAAATATTTACTTTAAAGGGATATTGGATGACCACCCACAACATATAACCCACTTTTGTAGACTTTCTCTTCCACATGTTCCCTGGGTCTAACTAGCATCCTATTCTTGAGGTCTTCTAGATCCATATAGGTAACATCACTATCACACACACCTAATTATTCTGATGATTGAGTTGAAGTGGGCTCGAGATGAGAAAATTTGAAATTCATACTGATGAAATTCAACTAGATGAGCCAAAACAGAGATGAAAACAACTTTCAACACTCGAAACATGATCTTTTTTATTTTTAGCAGTTATGGTTCAGGAGCTTTTATTTTGGGAAATACTATTGACATAAAATCATGCATTTTAGACATATTTAGCCCATTCTTATACTACTATTTAGAATATTCTCAAGTGAACAAAGTACTAGTTAGTTCCCCCTTTTATGCCATATTTTTTTTACGTTTTATTTCATCTTTCTCGCATATTTACTATTACCTATATGCCCATCCTACAACTTCCCCAAAATTATAGCCCTAATTTCAGGCACCCCAACCTGTACTAGGGTGCCATGGTCCCATCGTAGGTGACCTTATCTATGCTTAGCCTCTTTCACTCATTTTTGGGTCACTTCTAGAAATTGGTCTCCTTTCTCGTTTTCTCAATCGGCATTGTTGGGATTAATTACCAAATTATACACGAGAGCCCTATAAGTACAAATCTCATAAGACTATATTGAGGGTATTAGGTCTTTACATTTCGATCACTATTATCACTCCATCTAGGGATGCATCTATTGCACCATCTTCATCCACATAGTTCCATATATTTTAGCTAGAAAATTTTGCATCACATCCATTCACATAGGAGGGAGGGATTCTACCTATTCTATTATATATACTATTTACATCTTCTATAGCTATCATAGCTTGCTACTACATAAAGTGCAACTGGAATGAGAGCACCTAGGGAACATTCACACACACTCACCAGAACTACATTAGGGTCCGTAATGTAGTGCAACACTCAATGATAAGTCCACCAACTTGGTGATTGAGGTCAGTCCAACCTATTCTTCTTCTTGTGTAGGGCATCATCTAGCTCATCCAACAAATCTAGTACAACAGATAGACAAAGTTTTAGACCTAGTTGTGACACTGCAGAACATAGTTTTTAAGCTCCTACATAGTTCAAAACACCCAAAATATAGACCAAGGCACCCTGGGGCACCTCATTACACTCTCAAGCACCTGTGTCATCTTAGGAAGTACAAATATACCCTTTGTAGGGTTCTTGAGTGGTCATCTGCACTGTCAGTTTCTAATTTCAGACCTCTGAAAACCTGTGACAGACTTCTATAATTAGCTGAGTCATTCTTTACCTTCTTCTTGTAATTTAGGGTTTTATTACATTTATATTAATTTACTTACACCATTATTTATTGTTTGTAGATTATTTATTACATTTCCATAGAGTTTTTATGTCCTCCTATTTAGATTAACTATTTGGATATACTTCCTCTTGGTTTTACTTATTTTAGTTAATCATTTTGGTGAACCCGGTGTCTTTCATGCTTAGGATCCTTCTTCTTCTTCTTGTATCATGGGTAAAGATTCTTTATTTGATTTACTTAAAAAAATCCCAATTATCAGGTTGTTTTCCAACAATACCTAGACACCAAGTTTTTTGATGAAAATATGCCACCACATAAATTAAGTTCTAGGCTTCATAGTTTCTTTGTGGACCCTGTATTTATGACCTTCCATCTAACCAACCCATCTTAGATTCAATTCAAGCCTTACTTCAAGATAAATTTGTAGACTTACACATATTAATTCAAAATACATTTGTTGTCATGGACTCCACAATCACATCTCTTAGATTTTAACTTCAACAACTTAAAATCGCTTCTCAATCATAGACATCCTCTATTTAATCTATGGAATCCACCATCACATCCCTTTGATATGAAATCAAACAACTTAAGGATACTTCAGAATCACATATTTTTTCTCCTTCGTCATCTCCTATTACATCTATGTCCGCTACATGTCATTTAGTTGAACCCCAAGTTGTTCCATTGCCCGAACGTCTCATACTTGACCATAATGCCAAGAAACATGACATGCTTAATGAGATTATTAGTAGTCAATTGATCACTTTGCCACCGACTCATTACTATCCTTCTTATCGGCTCAATATATATCCCAATTTTCCATTTTTCTATTATCATCAAATCAATGGACATAGTGACCATGATTGTTATGCTTTACAATGTAGAATCAAACATCTTGAACGTCAGAGCTTTATTTCATTCACTAGATAACATCCTATTATATGCCCACATATAAATACTACACCCACATGGGCTCCTAAGGCTCTTTCTCCTTTGATTATTTAAGCTCCATATAAAAAATATCTCGTGGTTACTAGTGACCTTCCTCTTGATCTTTCTCAGGAAGATATTGATTCTATTATTCATTACATTGGTGATATTTACAACCCCTCCCCTGTGCATAGTGATCCTTCTCCTAGTTCAACAAGCACTTCTCCTATTTTTGATATTATTTCTCCTCCACCTACTATGCATCACGATCTCGCTTATCATACGCCTTCTTTGGTTAGTCAAGTGCCACCTAATCCATCACCCATGGTTTCCCCAAGTCAACCATGTCCACCACCTATCAAAATTAGTTCACAAAAAAAATCCTACTAGGTCATCTACTACATTATTAAAAAAACCTAAGCAATCTCCCTTGAGACTCAGTATAATAAGGCCTCTTCCCAACTCTACACTCCGACCCATCAAGGTTTGTAAAGCAACTAATCCTCCTCCTAGTGTTCACAACACATTTACACTTTCACTACCACCACCTAGTTATACTATAAACATTGTCCCACAAGGTCACACCATGCATAAACTAGGCCTTGTTAGATGAATCTTGTTACCCTTCCCCTTGATGACACACTCATATTCTTGGGGTTCTTATATGACTGATGAGGGGTCTTTTACCATTAAGAACCTCATTTCATCTTGCATTTTTTCCCTTACATCACCCACATACATCATCTATTACATCGTACACATGTTATCATCCACTGTGGGGGCATAGCTAGTACACACCCCCCTTCTTTCAACATCATCCCATAGTATTGCAACATACATGTTTTCTTTATTGTTTATTATCATTTCCTATGGTCACATCATCTCACACGTTATCACATTTTCATTACTCGATGATGCAACCTATTGCTTCGTTTCACACTGGACTTTTGAGGGACTACAATTAAATTGAACCCCACACACTACAATACAGTACCTATACATTTACATTCTATCATCCTACATTAGATATCTATAGCATACACTACACTAGTCATCATTGTATATGAGCCTAGTTTTGCATTCCATCCTCTCATTCTAAATTTACGCTAGGTCACATCGTATATGAGTCTATCTTTCTATTTTACCATCAGTACATATTATACCTACACCTATTATCCTATCTTCCACACTACATAGAAATATTACACACCCATATTGCATTCATACATCTTACCTATTCTACATCCTACACTAGATTTCCTTATACTTGGGTCTCATTTTATCTATCATCATTATACATTCTATTCCTACCTACAAATATATTATGTTACATTTCATTCTGATTGCACATTTTACGTTATATTTCCTACACCACACATTCACATACCTTGGTTGTTTACGCTATGTTTTATTTTATGCACTCGATCCCCACCCTATGACGCACTCTAGTTCCTCGGTCCATACTCAACCGCCGATGGTTTATCAATCAAATAGACCTTACCTACATGCGACATGTCACCATACCACATTCATCGAACTAGTGAAAAACGCTCTAGGCTATATCATCACCCACACCCATCATGACATAGTGGTATACACCTTAGGTTAAATCACCACTCCCTTCATCGATGTCTCATTATCCTCTTACATCCAATCATCACCTATTCTATTATCATATTCTACATCATTCTATTACCTCATCATTTATCATAATCCTCACTTAGTGGTATACACTTTAGGCTAAATCACCATCCTCACCTTATTCATCACATAGTGCTATATTATCATTTTATATTGGTATTAACTTTAGGGTACATCACCACTCACTTCATGCCTATCCCATAGTGTCATACGCTTTAGGATAAATCGTCACTCGTCTTCATCCTTTCATCTTATAATGATATACACTTAGGGCTAAATCATCACTCTTCCATTCCAAAATTCATGGCATACGCTTCGGCTATAGGATTCACACAGATATTTCCATACATCTCATCATCATCCACTCATTCTATAGTGATATACATTTAGGGATAAATCATCACTCACACATTCTACAAGTCATGGTATATGCTTAGGCTATAGGGTGTACACACATTTTCCTATCTCTATAGTCACCATCTACTCATCCTATAGTGATATACACTTAGGGATAAATAATCACTCATTTATTCAAAAAAATCATGGTATACGCTTACGCTATAGGGTCCATGCAAATCATCTCCCCATGTTGCATTTCATCACCATTCTCTACACATACTAATCATAACGTGCTAGATACAACCATCACTACTTGACCATTTCCCGATGATGCACCCTCATTTACATTTCATTTTTGACTACTGAGGGGGAAAACAAAATGAGCCTCACTGCATACATTCCATCCACTCAAGGGGCACATTTCTCTTATCATTCCATTTTGCATTCCATTCCATTCATCCACAACATATTGCATTGTCTTGGTAGCATTTACTTTTGCTTACTAGTGTTATGTATGCTCATTCTATTACACATGTTCAATTTATTTCTTATATGTCATTACCATACACACATGCACTTTCACGTCTTTATTTAGTGTGATCATAGATACATGACATTTCCACGTGGCATGGATGCTCACCTTCTACCCTTACTATACTTGTTACTAGGGGCATCCACATTCGTATCATATAGGTGTAATTGTTTCATTTTGTACTTATCATCGGGTAAGTGCACCAAGTTGGGGGGCCAAAAGGGGGTCTTAAGTGGACGCATTTTTCTAAAAAAAAAAACTTCAACTTGTACGAGTTTTTTGAAATAGTTACACTCAAAATTGGAAGATGTTATAGAAATATGAATCATAGCATTTTGAGTCTAGTTTCTAAGATACTAAATTTTATTGAAAATAGATAATTTCAAGTGAGTCAAATAACTAAAATACCAACAGATGCTCCTGTTTTTGTTTAAAAACATAATAGAGTGACTTTCGTGCCCCCCACCATTTTTTGAGCACCATTTAGTATTTTTGAAAACCCTTTAGTAGAAAGATAGCCAGGAGCATCTAGTTTGGCCTCCATTTTTTTTTAGATTTTTTAGAGAATATTTTTTATTTATGATTTTTCTAGTACAAAAATTTTATGTTTTGAAAAATAATGGAGCTTCGACCATGCCTCCCCCTAACTACCTCAAAAAATATCAAAAATTATATATTTATTGAATATGTATAGAATTATGCCTAGTTTGGGCTAGTATAATTTTTTTTTTTAATTTCGATCAGCCAAAAAAAAGATACACCATGAAAGATAGACATATTTACACTTCAAAAAATAGCTATAAAAAGGCATAGTTAGAAAATAAATAATATGGAAACCTTATATTAGTCAAAAAATTTGAAAAATTGTAGTTTTAGAAAGAAGAGACTCTACTCTATGTCATGGTATAATGTTTTTAAAATGGATCGATTGTTTTATTTTGATTTATCATAGAGGAAGTGTCATTTTTACATTTTCTTGTAAAAACTCATTGTTTGTTGTGTTTGTGCAGGTCCATGCCTCAAGCTTAGGGATCCAAACTAGATTCTAAGCCTTGAGGCATGGCTTGGGAAAAGAGAAAACAAAAAACGCGTACGCGTTACATAACGCTTACGTGTTTTTCTTTGTTTTATATATTGTGGTCCCCCAACGTCCCTTTCATCTCTTTCACGGGAATTCTGCAAACATTTTTTTTGTCTGTAATATTCTCTACATTCTCTCACAATTTTTTAGTATTTCATTTTGTCCCCTACCCCACTAGTTGATTTTTTCTAATCATGGGTGATAAACGTCGAGCTAAGGACAAGAAGAAAGTCAAGAATAAGACACCAAAGTAATTGGAAGAGAAGAGAATAAAGAAATTGAAGAGAATGCAAAAACTTTAAGTAGGGAAAGGTACATCCGCTATATCAAATGTAGCTAATGTATTAGAAAATTGAGATGAAATACATAATGAAAATGTAGAGAATAATGATTTTGCAATGAATAATGATATTGAATTAAATGATAATGTTGGTATGGATGAAGAAATTGATATGAATCCAATTGTTGAACCCTTACTTGAGAATCCAAATGTTAACGTTGAAATTTCTATGAAAAAACTAAATGAAGAAAGTAACCTTGTAAACGAATCTTCACCTCTAAGAACACCTCATTCCATTTCGCGAAGAAAACCAATTCACTTAATTGAAATCGATGAAAACATTATAAAACCAATGCCTAACAAAACTGTATGAAAGAAATGCGGAGAAGAAAAGCCAATGGAATTTGGGACAATTACTTTGAGAATTTAAATGACACACAAAGATGTCAATTATTTGTTTTCATTAATGAAATTATATTAAGATGAGACCTATAATGAAGACCCTGGGGTTAAGAACATATAATGTTGTTGATCAAAATGCATCAATTATTGAAAAACATACATAAAGCATACCAAACTGTAGGTGGCAAAAGACACACCAAAGACAGTAATGCTACAAGACGTGCACTAACTAATTGTATAGTAAGTGATAAAATATTTAATAAATGCTTGATTTAGAAAAACAAGCAGTGCTTTGAAGCTAAACAAAAAAATACTAATGAAAGCAATAGAGAGACGTAAATGTCTTGAGTTAGTCAATAACACTGACTATTGGGATTTCTCTAGATAGACTTCTATGAAAAGAAAAAAATACATCTGATATTTCTAAAAGAATTAATTGTAAAATTTTGGAGTGAGAACACAAGAGGAGTCACCGAATAGAAGAGATACAGTAAAAAGAAGAATAGGTTCTCGTAATCGTGAATCGTTTGCAAAAAAAAATCTTAGATATGACTCAAACAGAATTGTTCTCTAAGTTTAAAAATGAAAAATCCACAAAATTAACATTAGCCAAAGATTCTTTGAAATGAGCAAACCCTATTTATGTGAAAATCAATCACTCACATACCCACTTGTTGTTGCCATCATCATGTTGAATGTTCAATGCATTATGATATTTTTGTCAAATACGTAGTGTTTTGCGTACTGACATCATGTTGCAGGAGGTGTGGAATAAATGTCCCACAAAAATCTTCAAGGGAATTTATTCCGACAATATTTTTGTGAAAAATCAACAAGAAATGTTTTTTTATAACAAAGCATGTTTGGATGGAACTTGCAATGTATGTGGTGGCTTGCCAAATTTGAAAATTTGTATCCACGAGGAGAGTACATAGTCAATAGGAAAAGAATTGGTTGATTTCACCAAATATAAATCAGTGGCATATTAATTAAAAGATGGGAAAAGAATCTAAGAGGTTGTGAGCTTGGTAGAAAACAATTACTTGTATCAGAATATATGGTCAAATTTAGAGTGGAAATTTTTTATGAGTATGCAAGGCACACACATAAGAGTTTGATGGTTGGATGAACAATTCAAGTTAAGCAAGGAAGCATTCTCACTTGGTACTATTGTTTCAGTAGTTGACTTCATAGAGAATTACACATTGCAGGCCACAAATGGAGGTTTAGTCTCAATATTATAACTCAGTGTAACTTTCTATTTCTCATACATATAACATTCATGCACTCTCCTGAAAGCACTAAGTAAGATCAAAAAATATTAAGAGAGTATCATTTCTACATCAGTGATGATCGGACACATTCTACAGAATATGCACAAGGGTGTTTTCTAGGTGTTTTTATGCGAACTTCAATGAGAGGAACATTAGTTTCAATCAACATTACATTTGGGTTAGACAACTACACATCAGAATTTAGGAATGCACAGATGTTTTATTGGCTAAGAAGGATGCACAAAGAAACAAATGTACAACATATCTAGAGTGTTTACTGAGGCAAGGCATGGAAAAGGAGAGCATGATGGTGCATGAGCATGTGTGAAAAGAGCACTTGCAAGAGAAGAGTTAAAGTTCAAGGATGGGTGCTAAATTTATAGATGCAAAAAACATTGTTGATTTGTGTGGTCAATAATATGGGCCCATGAATCTCAAGAGAGATCAACGGTTCGTAGATAATTTTTGGTTGATAGGAGCAGCAACATCTGGAAAAATTTGAATATTGTATGACAGTTGCAGGATCCAGTGATATGCACTCAGTTTCATAGTTATGATGCAAATGCTTAGACTATTTATACTAGGTGCATGACATGTTTTATTTATATCATTGCATTGATTTTGCGTTGAATGAATGTGATTCATAGAAGTGGGTGGATGAATGGACTTGCAGACCTCTAATGCCACTCGACACACATCAAGTTCCACGTAAAACTTGTAGGGTCTTCAAATCAAATGAAAAAATCACCTGACTTTGACGCAGGTATCTGATTTAGTGCAACAAGGTACATACATATATGTACATGCCATGTTTTAGATTTATAAATTATTAAATAGTCAACTCTAATGTATTTATAAATTGACTGAAGAATTTTATTTTGTGATACATAGGGAACATTTTTAACAGTTATTGTGATAGAATTTAATGAAAGTGGGGAACATAATACTTCTTATCTCATTGTGTAGAGGGGAAAAAAAATTTGACTTCCACAGTCATTGATGGTGAAGACCTTGAGTATCCCACTTGATCAGCTGGTAGTCACTAGAACTTGGCTTCTGTCGATATCCTATCAAAAAATCAAACATTTGGTTGTTTTGAAGACTATGAAGTACATCGGAAGATACTTCACTACTCACATTTGGTCCCTTGCAAAAAAATTTTAAATTGAGTCAAATATCGAGGTCGGCCATCAAACAAAAATCTGTGGAAGGTTTGTGAATCATATCATGAAGCAATTCCTGCTACTATCAAGAATAGAGTTGATCCTTGCAATTCATTGGATGTGAATTTGCAAAAGTATGTTCTTCATGAATTTAATTTTGAATATTTACTTAAATGATTTTGTTTGAATTTTGTATGATTTATAATTCTATTTAATTTCTTACTAACATGATTATGTAGTGTTAGTGGTGCCAAAAAAGCTTCCACCTTCACGTGGTTGGCACTGTCAGTAGAGAATTTATTATTCTCGAAGCCAAGTGAAGCTAAGAGAAATTAAATATTATAAAGGAACAAAAAATATAAATCATCATTTCACCATCTATATCATAAAAATATCTTATTAAAATTCTTATTTCACCACCTATATTGTATGAAACCACCTATATTATTCAGGTGATTGGAAAATGGACAACCTTACACTAACTCGGTCTGAATGCAGATGGAGAAAACTGTGAGAAACTATCGTAGAGGGCCCTGACGTGGAGGTCGTCAAATATGATGAGACATCTCTAGGTGCCACAGAGTCCGAGAAATCACCCGTCAAAGATATGGCGTGTTTGGGTCTCAGGGCTCTTAAGCAACTACGCCTAGACGGGGTAGCCCAAAAGCATAAGGAGCGTAGGGAACCAAAATGAATGCTCCAATAGCATTCACCTAGCCACCCTGACCTGTTGGTATAGTTGGTTTGGTCCCATGAGCTTCCATTTGCAAACTACAGCCTGTTAGGAATTAGATTTTTATTGTGAACATTAGATATTTATATATATTTGTGTGTGCAAAAATATATTATATATTGTGTGAGTTGTAACTTCACGTAGATAAGAGTTTGTTGAGATATGTTGAGTGATTAGTGGATCACACGATATTATAGGGAGTAGTTTGAGATTGAAGTTGACTCCTTATATTAAGGAGATCAATCTTCTATATATTGTAATCTCCCTTGTCTAATAAAACATCCCGGATGATTTCAATATTATATTCGGAGTTTTCTTTTCAATGTGATTGTTCAACATTTAACAGTGGTATCAGAGCGTGGCTATTCCAGAGAGGTGGATAGAGATTTGAGGAAGAAATGGAGAAATTTTTAGACAAAGACATGTAGCAAGTTTGCTACTTGAAGCTTGATGCAGGTTATTAAAACTGCGATATCTTTCACGTTTCTTAATGAAATTGGGCGATTCAAAATGTTATGGAAAGCTAACATCATGTAGAGACAAAACCCAGAAATATTTTTTGATATTGATTTACAGGTTGAGAGCAGTTTGCATTGGAAAATAGACAAATTTTGAGTGACAGGATTGGTATATCTCAGGATCCGTTTTGTAAACGATTTGATAGATCTGTCATGGAGTTAGTAGAAACTTCTACATGCTACACTGAGTAGAGAAGAGAGAAAACCCCGCGTGGAAGGAGTAGTTTTGAATTCATCTGTGTGGGATGAGTGATTCAGGGACTCTGCGCGTGAAGGATTTTTTTTACAAGAGCATCAACAACCAATAAAAAAACGTGGATCCTTGGATCAGTTCTAAACTGCGTTAATGTTTTGTTTTTATTTTATATAGTCTATTTTAAATTACTTTATTTTATTTAATAAAGACAAAGTATTTATTTCTAATGTATAGCCTTCAGCTATATTAGAAATTAGAATAGAATATTGTCAAAATATCCATGTAAAATTTAAAAAGTAATTTGTTCTTATTACTTTTTAAATACATAGTGTAAATCAGGAGCAATATCGGTTGAAACCGACTCCCATAAGAGTGCATTTTCAGTCGAAACCGACACTCTAAGGTATAATGGACATTCCGCTAGACAAATTCAATGGATTGAACTTTCACACGTGGAAAGTCAAAATCCAAATGCAATTAATGCATAAGAATCTATGGAGGATTGTATCAGGAGATGAATCAAAACCCACAGAAACTGCAAAACTAATAGAGTGGGAAACAAGGGATGATAAGGCAAAAGCAATAATAGGACTTGCCCTATCAGATACTGAGCTACACTATGTGGATCTGGAAAAATCCTCAAAAACAATTTGGGAACTACTCGGCAAAACTTTTGGCTCAAATGTAGTCAATGCTAAATTTTCACTAAAACTGCAACTATTCAAACTCAAGATGAATGAAAATGTGACAATGTCAAGCCACATTAATGAACTAAGATCACTCATAAGGCAACTTGCAGAAGTAAAAGCTGTAATAGAAGATGAAGATGCTAAAGCCATACTTCTAAACGGTCTTCCTCCCAAGTACAGTAATGTTGTGTTCACTCTCAGACAGATGCCCACATAATCACTTGAAGACATGATATTTGCACTTCTAAATGAGGAGAAAAGAACTAAAGAAGACAATCAAGAAGAGTCTGCTCTCTATATCAAGAAAAAATATACTAAAACCTACAGAAACAAAGAAGAAGTAGAATGCTTCTACTGTAAACAAAAGGGGCATAAGTCTTCATTTTGCAAAATCAGAGCAAAAGATGTCATCAGTGGTAAACTCAAAATGGATGAGGCCAATGCAGTTGTTGAAGAGTCAGAATATGAAGAAGAACCAACATCAGAAGAACCTGACTACAATTCCGATGACTTTCTATTCTAAATAAAGAACTCGGAGGCTGGAGGCAAAGGAGGAGGAGGAAAACTACATCTCTTGTTAGTCACCAACAAAGAGATTGCTGCATTGTATTGGTGATATTTATTTTTCAGTTGTGTGTTTCATTCTGCAAATAAAACTTGTTAAACAAGTACATGATTGTATCACCTGCATTAGTCAGGATGTGATGGGGGTTAAAGAGATATTGACATATAATGACATGGTTTTTGGTAAACCAGTAAAACCAATTGGTTGTAGGTAAACCATGGACAAACCTTCATTGGTTTTATGGTAACCATGGAAAAACCATTTCTCAGGTTTGTGAGTCCTTGGAAAATCACACAGTCATTGTTAGATGCAATATAGGATGATGCCTTCCCCATGTTCACACTAAGGGGGTGAATGTTAGGAATTAACTTATTATTGTGAACATTAGATATTTAAAATATATTTGTGTGTGTGCAAATATATATTATATATTGTGTGAGTTGTAACTTCACGTAGATAAGAGTTTGTTGAGATATGTTGAGAGATTAGTGGATCACAAGATATTCTAGGGAGTAGTTTGAGATTGAAGTTGACTCCTTATATTAAGGAGATCAATCTTCTATATATTGTAATCTCCCTTGTCTAATAAAACATCCCGTATGATTTCAATATTATATTTTAGAGTTTTTCTTTTTCAATGTGATTGTTTAGTATTTAACACAGCCTCTGGCAGCCCCTAAACTGACTCAGACTACATTATTTCACATGTTTAAAAACAATATCACATTGAGAGAACTAGATGGAGATGGAGAAAACCATGAGATAATTTAGTAGAGGGCCCCAATATGGAGGTCTCAGATTTGACGAGACGTCTCTAGGTGCCACGGAGTCTGAGAAATCACCCGTCGAAGATATGACGTGTTTGGGCCTCAAGGCTCTTAAGCGATTACGCCCGAACGAGGGTAGCCCAAAAGCATGAGGATAATAGGGAACAAAAACGAATGCTACACTTGCATTCACCTGGCCACCTCGACATGTTGGTGTAGTTTTTTTCGGTCCCACAAGCTTTTGTTTGCAAACTATAGCGTCTAGCAGCCCTAAACTGACTGAGACTACCCTATTTCATGCATTTGCAAATCAATAGCACAACGAGAGAGCTGGATGGATATGGAGAAAACCATGAGAGGATTTCGTAGAGGGACTTCATATGGAGGACTTGGATCTAACGAGACATCTCTAGGTTCCACGGAGTCCCGAGAAATCACTTGTCAAATATATGGCATGTTTGAGGCCTCAAGGATCTTAAGGGACTACGCCTGGACGAGGTAGCCTGAAAGCACGGGGAGCATAGGCAACAAAAAAAAATCCTCCACTAGCATTCACCAGGCCATTTGGATGTGTTGGCCTAAACGGTTTGGTCCCATAAGCTACCATTTACAAAATACAACATCTAGCAGCCTTACACTAACTTAGACTACACTATTTCACACATTTTTCAAACAATAGGAGAGTGAGAGAAACAAAATGGAGATGGAAAAAAATCAAGAGGATTTCATAGAGGGCCTTGACATGGAGGTTTTGGATCTGATGAGACGTCTCTAGCTGTCACAGAGTCCGAGAAATCACCCGTCGAAGATATGGCGTGATTGGGCCTTAGAGATCTTAAGCAACTATGACCAGACGGGGTAGCCTGAAGGCACGCGGGAGCGTAGGGAACCAAAATGAAGCCTCTAGTAGTGTTCACCTGACCACCTTGACATGTTGGTGTAGTTGGTTCGGTCCCATGAGCTTCCGTTTGTAAACTATAGCCTCTAGCAGCCCTACACTTACTCAAATTGCACTATTTCATGCGTTTGCAAACTAATAGCACAATGAGAGAACCGGATGGAGACAGAGAAACCCGTGAAAGGATTTTGTTGAGGGAACTAACATGGAGGTCTTAAATCTGACAAGACATCTCTAGGTGCCACGGAGTCTGAGAAATCACCTGTTGAAGATATGGCGTGATTGGGCCTCAAGGCTCTTAAGAGACTACGCCTAAATGAGGTAGCCCGAAAGCACAAGGAGCGTTGGGAACAAAAATGAATCCTCCACTAGCATTCACCAATACATTTGGATGTGTTGGCCCAGACGGTTCGGTCTTACAAGCTACCGTTTGTAAAATACAACATCTAACAGCCTTACACTGACTTAGACTACACTATTTCATGTGTTTGCAAACAATAAGACAACAAGAGAACCAAATGGAGTTGGAAAAAACCATAAAAGGATTTTGTAGAGTGCCTCAACCTAGAGGTTTCAGAACTAATGAGATGTCTCTAGGTACCATGGAGTCCGATAAATCACCCGTCGAAGATATGGCATGATTGGGCCTCAGGACTCTTAAACGACTACGCTCGGATGGGGTAGCCCGAAGGCATGGGGAGCATAGGGAACCAAAAAGAAACCTCCAATAGCATTCAAATAGCCACCATGACGTGTTGGCATAGTTTTTTCAGTCCCACAAGCTTCCATTTGCAAACTACAGCCTCTGACATCCCTACACTGACTCAAACTACACTATTTCGCGTGTTTACAAACAATAGCACAACGAGAGAACTAGATGGAGATGGAGAAAACTGTGATAGTATTTCATTGAGGCACTGACATGGAGGTCTTAGATCTAATGAGATGTCTCTAGGTGCCACGAAGTCTGAGAAATCACCCGTCGAAGATATGGCATGATTGGGCCTCAGGGCTCTTAAGAGACTACGCCCGAACGAGGTAGCCTAAAATAACAGGGAGCATTGGGAAAAAAAATGAAGCCTCCACTAGCATTCATTAGGAAATTTGGATGTTTTGGCCCAAACAGTTCGGTCCCACAAGCTACCGTTTGTAAAATACAACATCTAGCAGCCTTACACTGACTTAGACTACACTATTTCACGCATTTGCAAATAATAGGACAGCAAGAGAATCGAATGGAGATGGAAAAAACTGTGAGAGGATTTTGTAGAGTGCCTCAATGTGGAGGTTTCAGAAATGATGAGATGTCTCTAGGTGCCACAGAGTCTAATAAATCACCTGTTGAAGATATGGCATGATTGGGCCTCAGGGCTCTTAAGTGACTACGCCCAGACGGGGTAGCCTGAAAGCACGAGGAGCATAGGGAACCAAAAAAAATCCTCCACTAGCATTCACCTGGCAACCCCAATGTGTTGGCATATTTGGTTCAGTCCCACGAGCTTCCGTTTGTAAACTACAACCTCTAACAACCCTACACTGACTCAAACTGCACTATTTCACGCGTTTACAAACAATATAACAACGAGAGAACCGAATAGAGATGGAGAAAACCAGGATATGATTTCATAGAGGGACCTGACATGGAGCTCTCAGATTTGATGAGACATCTCTAGGTGCCATAGATTCTGATAAATCACCCGTCGAAGATATAGTGTGTTTTGGCCTCAGGGCTCTTAAGGGACTACGCCTGGACGAGGTAGCCCGAAAGCACGGGTAGCGTAGGGAACCAAAACAAAGACTCCACTAGTGGTCACGAAGCAATCTAGATGTGTAGGCCCAAACAATTTGGTCCCATGAGCTACCATTTGTAAATTATAACATCTGGTAGCCTTACACTGACTTGGACTACACTATTTCGTGCGTTTGCATACAATAGGACAACGAGAGAACCAGATGGATATGGATAAAACCGTGAGAGGATTTCATAGGGCCCTAACAATTTTTCCATGTTAGTACTGAAGAGCTTCAAAATTTCATTGAACGACTACACAAATCTAACCTAAATAGTCAGAGTAATAGACTAAATCAGGATTCTATTTCTCACATATAAAATGTTTTTCTTCCTTCAAAAAATAACAATGGGTGAATACTCAATAAAAAAATAAATTAGAATTCTAAACGATTTTTAGGCTCAGTTATCAATAATTAATTTCAATTTTTCTTTCCAGTACGCTACTTTTGGAACCACCTGGTTTGATTTGTGAAGTTGAAGTAGTTGGGATTAATAAAAATAATCAACTTTACATGTTGTTATTAAGATTATCCATTATTCTATCGACAACATCACATAGATCTTCCATTCTAGTTAAGTTGTGATCCTTCCACGCTTCCCATTTTTCATTTTCTTATGCTCGTATCTTCTCTTTAAGTTCTTCTAGATGTTTTTGGGTAATCAAATTGACACTTTATGAATTTCAAGAGGCATTTCTTCTTGAATCATAGTGACATCTTCACCTAATTGTTTTTCTTCACGATGTTCATTGTCATCTAAAGTTGAAGACTGAAATTTTATATGGCCTTTGGCTTCTTTTTGGGCACAAACAACCTTTTGTAATGTCCAAAAAAATTCAAGCTCTTCATTCTCTGTTTGATTGAAGATATTCATTCTTTCAAAATGAACAGTTGGAACATTGGTGGTCTACCCAACAAAACTAAGTTCATAGTCTACATAGTTGCATCATGTGGAAAAATCATTGAACATTGGTGGTTTCCTCAACCTGTGCTTTCAGGCTACCTCATCTAGGCGTAGTCCTTTAAGAGCCCTGAGGCTAAAACAAGCTATATCTTCGACGAGTGATTTCTCAGACTCTGTGGCACCTAGAGACTTATCATTAAATCCAAAACCTCCACATCAGGGCACTCTACGAAAGCCTCTTGCGGTTTTTTCCATATCCATTTGGTTCTCTCGATGTCCCGTTGTTTGTAAACGCGTGAAATAGTGTAGTCTAAGTCAGTGTAAGGCTGCTAGATGCTGTATTTTGCAAACAGTAGCTTATATGACCGAACCATCTTGGCCAACATGTCTAAATGGCCTAGTGAATGCTAGTGGAGGCTTCGTTTTGGTTCCCTATGCTCCCCGTGCTTTCGGGCTACCTCGTTTAGGCGTAGTCTCTTAAGAGCTCTAAGACCAAAACACCTTATATCTTTGACATGTGATTTCTCAGACTCCGTGGCACCTAGAGATGTCTCGTTAGATTTGAAACCTCCATGTTGAAGCCCTCTATGAAATCCTCTCATAGTTTTATCCATCTCCGTTTGGTTCTTTCGTTGTCCTATTGTTTGTAAACGCATGAAATAGTGTAGCCTGAGTCAGTGTAAGGCTGCTAGATACTGTATTTTGCAAATGGTAGCTTGTGGGACCAAACCATCTAGGCCAACATGTCTGTATGGACTATGAACACTATTGGAGGCTTTGTTTTGGTTCCCTATGCTTCCCATTAGTTTGGGATACCTCGTCCAGGCGTAGTCCCTTAAGAGCCCTGAGGCCAAAACACGCCATATCTTTGACGAGTGATTTCTAAGAATCCGTGGCACGTAGAGATGTCTCGCC